>JABUQX010077806.1:0-42500 GCA_015478945.1 Trachelipus rathkii
GCCTCAAAGGATCACTCGTTGCTGGTACTGCTTCTTCTCCAGCCACCAATTTCTGTTTTGGGTGGACACTTTCAATATGCCTTATCTATTGCGCCCTGCAATATTCCATTCCTCTATTATAGTCGCGCGTCCAAAGGGATCAAGGGGTGGGTCTTATTTTCCATTTACTTTTAGATTTTTGTTTTTATCCTAATTTTTGTTTTTAGTCTTTTGGTTCATTCTTCTTGAAAAGGGCGCTGCTCGTGAGTGGTTGATATCATATATAGCTTTCCTTTTTTATATACCTACTATATATATAAATATATATTCCTTCATATATATACATATTATATTAGTCCAATAACTAACATTATAATCTGTTATATATATTATATATATATATATATGAATGATATATACTATATTGGTCAGCATCGGAAGCAACCATTGCATGTAAGCTTAAAACTATAATCAAGTCTATCAACGAAATTATCAATAATCTTCTCATATCATCTGAGACTCATTTCTTAACACACATAGAAATAAAAAAAAAATATAACAAATATACCAGTCGCTTTTTAAAAAAAATTTAAAAAAATTGTCTAATGTTTGGACAAATCACTTGTATATAACTCCAATACAGTTTTTTTTGACACTACGCACACGCGCACTCTCGAGTATCCGAGGGAGCCACGCAGAGGTGCCAATGTTTGAATTTTTTATCTTTTTTAAATATTAATTATTTTAATTTAAATTTTATCTTTTAACATTCCAAGGAGAAATAAAAAGATGGACAGAGTCGGGGTTTCTCGGATAATCGAGGATCGACAGGGGCGGGTAATTTCTGTCCCTTGCTCGAACCCTCTAGAATCATGAAATGACATTCCAAGGAGAAATAAAATTTTTCTCCAGAGCCAAATAACAAGCAAACACATCATTATGGTATACTTACTCTCCGCTCTCGCTATTACTCCAAATGCAGAAGTGGATATTCTCTGAGTGAGATGTACGCCTGCAGACACAAGAATTTATATGATTATAGCTTGTGGGAAATGTTTTACACACTCATATCCAGAACTAATACTAAATTTGCCTGTTCTTACAAATGATGGGCATATGTCAAGATCTTATTGAACAATAATTAGGAATTTTATTGCGAGCTCGTTTTATAGTTCTCTTAAAGTATATTTATATACTTTCCCCCTAGACATTCCCATTAACTATATATATACTATAATATACTATATATAATATATACCTATATATATACTATATAATCAAATCAAAATATACTATAACTATATTATACTTATATATATATATACTAATATATATATATATATATTATACATCCTATACACTCATACTATATATTATGTTAGTGATGCATAGAAGAAATCGTCAATATCTATTTATCGCATAACACCGCGGATCGCGGAATCTATTGCGATTTCAAAGTTTCTGGTTCGAAGAGAATTAAGATGACTGACTATTGAATTAATTAATTCTACTAATACTATTATATACTAAATATAATATAATAGTATATACATAAACTACTACATAAACACATATATAATAATAAATATATATATATAATACAATATATAACTATTATATATAATATAGTATCTATATATATACTAATATTAACAAGTTTTAGCGACAATCTATTAATATAATTGTTACCAGGGTGCGCGGAAACGGGTGAACCCAACTCAATGAGACCCCATCACTCTTTCCTAACCTGCTCGACCATTAAATGAATTGAGATTTTACATGATATCTATACTTTTACTGCACTTGGTGTTGGATTGAAAATACTTGGAAAGGTTGTCTTGAAGACGACATACAAATTTGTTTGCCTTTTCTGACTTAGTAATAGGATTTATATTCGCCATACTCACAGTACTTCTTACCTTTGCTCAATAATCACTCTCAACTGTGGAACACTCAGTTGGAGGACAGGCCAGGTATTCCTTCCTTGCAAGTTTTACTTAAGCGTGGGTAAAACTATTTATTTATTGCTTAAATTAACACATTACCCATTTGATAAGATCGTCATTTGATTTTGTATCTAGTCGTTTTTTTAGGTGAAGTTTTCAATCCCTTGCACTGCATGACTTGATCTTGGGCGCACTTACTTCATCATTACATGGACTGTAGAAATTCTTCCGTGAATCTGTTTAATTGATTTACATTGTAGAAGACTGTTGGTATCTGTATATTTCAATTTTCTTATATTTCATACGGAGTGGCTATTTGTAGACTGTTTGGATTGAAGTTTTCTTTCAAGTTTATACTCAAGCGTGGTAAACATTTTGCTTAACTTTCACTAACTTGGATTTGGATTCATTCATTTGGAAATCTAAGTCGTGTTTTTTTTTCTTGAGTGATAGTTCTAAATATATTGCTGGGCTACACTTCTCTTTTGGTAATGCGTGTGTCTTCATCATCACTACTGGACTTGTAGAAATTCTTCAATATCAATGCTGAATTTTATTGATTTACTGTAGAAATGGTGTTGGTTTCGTTAGATTTTGTTTTTTTTTCCTGTTTAATTGGTTTGGCGAATATAATAATTTATACATAGACTGTTCGGATTGAGTTCTTTTCACTGACAACACAAAGTAAACGATTCTAACTTAGTTCTAATATGTTAGCAAAAAAACTTGCGTTTATAAAGGGAATCTAAGTAATTTGCAATAGTATGTGAAGGTCATTAATATCCACAGAACCAAAGCGTTTTATCTACTTCTAGTTTCTTGCATACTTTCATTTTTTTTTAACGTAATAATTTTCATTTGATAGATGGTTCAATGCTTCTTTTAGCAGTTGAGATTTAATCGGCTATTACCGTAAGAGACAGAAGCTGTATGAGGCGATGCATTTTTTTTTTTTTTTTTTGGTAATTCTCTCAAATGGTTTCAATAGCATTAAATGCAGTGTGACAATCACTTGTTCATTTTCAATTAATGAAGATGTTATACGTGTTGGTAATAAGAACTGGCGTAAGAAGCAAGAAGTTCTTTGACCAATACTTCTTTCCATCATATGAATGTACTATTTCACGAGCGAGTTGAATTCTTCTTTGATAACATTAAGCTATGGAATATCAAGCTGTTTTTTGAATTTTCATTTAATTTCTCATTTACTTTTTTATTTTCATATATTATGCTTCATCTAGTATGTTTTTATTATCTCAATGATTCTTAATCTCAGACATACATCATCGCGACACCGCCAGGTAAGCGCGGAGCGGGTATCTTTATATTATTGTGGGATGCTCGGCATGTATACATGCAAATCACTATATATAGTACATATATATATAGCTATGTTTACTCTATATATATAATATATTATATTATTAAATAATGTATATATAATATATTGATGTGCGTATTATAGTGCTTCGCACTAACCATATAGGGATAAAAATTAGTATTTTTTAATGGAAGACTTAATTATCGAACCACGTATCTCCGTTATCCCAGTATTAATATTAAACTGAAGCTCAAGTCTTCTTATTAAAAGGGCAAAATATGCTAAGTGTTGAAATAACTTAGAATTATTACGTTGAAACAATAGTATGAAAACGATTAGTTCAAAATATCCATAAACTCAACTTCCACCAGATAAGTTCTCACAATAAATGAAAATAAAACTACTGTCTGCGAGGCAAATTAGCTACTGGCCTAGAAGGAGTCTGACAGACTCTCGGTTGGAAGAATGAGTCAATGATTACTAATACGCAAACTTTGGACTGGACACGTCAATTATACATAAATAGTATGGTATAAGGATGATCAAGTTTATTTATATAAATTATTAAATTAGATCTTCTTTAAAACAGAGTTGAACTGCTAATTGAGTAGTCAGTCAAATTGATATTAGGTTCCTATGCCATATAAAGGAAAGGAACTATTTTTTTTGACTCGGAGAAGTAAACCGCCGATATGCTGATTACCTAATTAAAATCTCGCGCAAAATATATTAAATTACTCGAGAATTCGTGTGAGTAGCATTTCAGATCGGCGCTTATAGTGAGCCCGCTTCATCTACACACACCACACACACACAGCAACACACTTAGTATATATATAATATAACTATTATTTATATTTTTTGTTTATAGGTATTATTATTTTATTTAATATTTAATTTTATATTCTAATTTATCTTCATCTCAAATAAATATTTATTAATTTTATTAGAATAGGTTATAATACTTAAAATTAAAATAAATAAAAAATAAGAGGGATAATAAAAAATATTGCAGTAGCGTGATAAAAATCTTATAGGCCCTATTATTTACCTTCTATAATGAGTAAATATATAATAGTTAGCCTGATCGTATGCGTTATTGTTTTTTTTTAATTATTATTTATTCTTTGTTTTAATATCTACATTTGTACTTTCTTATAATTATGTTTTGTGGGCTTATTTAATAAATCCATGTGCTTCAAACGCTAATGTGCCTATTCTGTTCTTACTCCATCCCGAATGAAAAGACTCAGAACCTACTTTGAGTGAAACTTAAGCAAACATTGATGATAATATATATATTAATATCTTATATATAAAATGTTAGACCAGGATACTATAATAACTAATTTGTACCCTATTCTAATATTCATGTGCATATTAATAATTAAAATAATAACCCTAATATTATATATTTCGGTGCTATATTTTTAACTAGGTAGGAACATAATAATATATAAGACTATTATATATTATATTTTGCAAACCATCTATCCTCAGATAGTAAACGCTAGGAAAGAAGGTTCTTTTCTGTAAGTAACTTTATTCAGGGGTCTGTTTTGTTTTATGTTTTTTTATATTTGCCTTATTGAGTGATGCCCTCGCACTCCGCACTTTACGAACTTAATTGCGAAGCTCCGGTCTATTATACGGTCAGGATACAGAAAGGTTTTAGGGATATTAAAATGATGTAATAGTTTTTTAAATAAATTACCTTATTGTTATCTTTTAGTACTTTACACTTATCATTTGTAAGAATTCACATTTTTGATGTTATTTTTGTTTTTTCTAGATAACTGATTTTTCAAGGGAAAATAAATTAACAAAATAAGTACTCAAAACCGTCAAAAAGTTAAAGACAAAGAAAGTCTTTAATTCAAAAAGAAAATATTTATTTAATTATTCATGTAATTTTAATTTATTATTATTCTTTATTCTAATGATTTGTATTTATATTATTTATTTTTTTTCTTTCCATATAATGTAATTTTTTATACTTTATTTATATATTACTTTTTTTTTATTATTATTATCTTAGGTAATATCCAATCTACAATCCAGAAACTCAAATTTGGGGAGGTCTTCCACAGGCTCAATTTATCCTTATGATATTAACAATAAAATTAATGTATTAAATAAGTTAAACTTAATATCATTTTATTTACGAAATTATATATTAATTAAAACACTCATTCGCTGCAAAAAACTTTGATCCGAAAATATCTCGAGTACAAAGACGATGCGCGTCAGGAAATCGGTTTAAATCTCTTCTACTTCTCGTTTGTAAATTATTTTCAAAAATTTATTTAAGAACTCAATAATGTACAAAAATAAATAATTTAGAATGTTTAAAAAGAAAATCTAAAATTTTATATTATTATTAATAAAGCCCCTCACTGCGGTTCACTAAAAGTCAGCAAGTTTATCAACTCATCGCCACAAGGATCCATCCAAACCGAAAACTCTATAAAATCTTGTTGCCATGAAAAATAAAATTTTATAGTCTGGAATATTATGTTGAGTAGATAGACAAATCAGCGATTCTTCTTCTATAATATCTAGCGATTATTATTATTAATTATTATTAATTATTATGGTATTATATTATTATTATTATTATTATTATTATTATTATTATTATTATTATATTATTATTATTATTATTATTTAGGTGAAATTTGGTTTAAAAACTACCAATATACTTCAACAAACTACAAAATAGCCACGGGAAAAGGAATAAAGTTTTAAAATTCACTGCTAAAGTTTAAGTAAAAAAAGTATAAAAAGAAAATGAAAACTAGAAAAATATATATCTCAAAATATAACGTAATTAGAAAATGGAATACATAATTGGAATTCTGGTAATATTTTTTACTTAGAAAAAGTAAAAAAAAAAAGAAAAAAAGAAAAAAAAATCTATTGTATCTATTATAATATGATTAGATGATTAGAGAGCCTATTTAGAGACCATTTTGTTGGTTACTCGTTAAAATATAATAGACACTCTATTAAATTTTGCTTTTTTCTTAATACTTAAAGTAATCCTCTCATAGAGGTTAATAATATCTCTTTTCCGTGAACCTTCTGTCAGGCCGAATGGCATGGAGTTTGTGGTTGTCTCTTCAAACTATCGTATACCGGGATACTAGGCGGTCTGCCCGTGTGATCTCTTCATTGTTCTCTTTGGTATTTGGTGTGAGCGGGGACTGTCTACGGTAGAAATCCGCTCCTTCAATAACTCGGGAGGCCGGGGGGCGCTATATTGTTGACACGACGTCCCACCTGTTTTCCCCGTTCGCGGCTCGAGCCACTAGCGCATTGTCAGTAGTGTAAAATAATATTATCGCTCTTATTCAATAATAATATAGTACGTTATCTATCCTCAGATGTTAACCCTATGATATAACTGAAACCATCTTCTACCGAAAAGATATAATATAGACAGAGTAATTTTACTTGTCTATTTATTTTATCTTATATGTGGTTGTAACGATTTTTATTATCCTGACTTAAATATAGATTACAACGCGCCGTGTCCATAATATGCTATTCATTGTTTATCTTGTCTTGTTAGCTGTTGTGTACGTATATAATTGAGTTATGATTTTTAATTATTTCTATGTTATATATTCTTTATGTAATATTTTTTTTTATAGTTGATAGGTAGTTCTGTTCATAGTATTAAGACTTTAAAATGTGTCCTGAGGAAATATACAAAAAATTTTCAAATAAGATTTATATTCCCACGAGTGTTCTTCCTGTATGTAATTAGCTAAGTTTTGCGATATTGGAGAGCAGGTTTGAAGTTTGTGTGAGAAGATATGTAGACACTCTCTAACAATTTGTGGTGATTTGTAATTATTCACAAACTGAGATTCTGGAACGTGAATTATTAATATCCTCTTTATAAGTAAATTAAAGGATTCTACTCCTCTCCTTGCATTGCTTAATTAATTTATTGATTTTTCTGCTGTTATATATTATATATAATGATTATTCTTATGTACTTTTGTTTTTACATTGGTAATCGTCTGTTTTAAATACACTAGGGTTTACTTAATTATTATTATTATTATTATTGATTATGATATTATTAGTGTATATAGTTTTCAGATTATGGTATATTTAAAGAGTATGACATTTTATATATCATATACCGCGTATATGAATATAAGTATTATTTATTACTCTATTTTAATTATTTTAAATTAAAGTATATCGATAATACTAATATATTAAATTCTTGAATTATATATTGATCTTAAATATTTTTTTCAATTTATTTGTTTGTCGCTATATTGCTATATAAATTACTACAATATGTGTTCTTATTGTTTTGATTATTATTATATATTAATTGAATATATTATGATAAAGAATTTGTATATATAGTAACATTAATAATTCTTTATCTTCATTTATTATTTATTATTTGTAACTGTCATTATTATAATTTTATATAATATATATATTTATTATTAATTATTAGAATTAATTTAGATTTGGATATTTAATTTATGTCACATGATAGAAATTCATTTTCTTATTGAATTTTTTATTTTTATAATCATATGAATTACAGAACTTGTACAGCAAATTTATTTTTAATTTGGGTAATTATAGCTTAATATGTATATAATAATAATTGTAATCAAAAAGAGTATTGATGTCGATTACATTAATTTTATTTTTTATTTATTATTTTAATATACTGCTGTTTTTTATTCTATTTTTTCTCGCGGGCGTTCAAAAAGACACACAAATTTTGTGTCGCAGTTAGTACGCCTCGCTTTCAGTAAATATAAGATATTATGCAATAAATTCTAAGTGTATTAAATAATTTTAAACAATAATTGTTTAAAAATTTAGTTGTTTCAAATTCAGAGATACATTTTAACTATATTGCTCTTTCTGACTAAATTGTTTTTGAATTGTGAACTTGATTGAATTATTTTATTATCTACTCTAGATAATATTGTATTTAATACTAGACTTCTATTAATTATATATACTATAGTAAGTCCCGTTATGCGGACGTTATATTATTTATATATATATATATATATATATTAAGTATGCCTATACTATACTATAGTGGAACCGTATAGGTATAATAAGTAAAGTGATTACATATATTAATACTATAATTCTTTTATAACGGGATTTATTAATGTATATATTTTTTAAATGTGGGGGTAGGCCAAAATAATTGTACTTATACTATAATATAAGCTATATTAGTAGCAATTAGTAAGGTAACTCAGTTATACGTTATAGGAAGGGGAGAGGGTCGCAATTTTAAAAATAATTTGTGACATATATACCTCTATTATTTCTTGAAATCAATTTTACCTTTATATTCTTTATTTATTTTTCTTTTTTCTCGATTTTTGTTTTGCGGATATTTTTAGACGCGGGCCTCTAAAAACATGTGTAGCCTGTATTCGCGATTTGGGAAGAGGGTCGCACGTGTTAAAGCCGCCGACCGCGACTCCTCAAAATAACTCCGGAGAGAGAAGTGAGCAAACCCCGAACTCTGTTGGCGTTTCTAATCATACCTTAAGGGGTGTATTCTTTAGATCATTCTTAAGAAAACTTCGGCCTTTATATCATATACCGAAAAAAACTAAATACACGTATCTCATAGGGTGAACACGGAAAAGCATGTACAGAGTCTGGGGATACTTAATAGGTCTCTCTCAGGTTGATCTGTGACAGAGGCAGATTCCTGAGCTGAATGCTCCCAGATAGGAACAGTTCGAGCCACCTTAAGATAATCGGTATTATTTAATATAAAATCGAAATTAGAGTTGTACCGCGACTCGATCGAATATTCTTCTCGTGATATATATAGGTCGTATTTTCCGCGCTAGAAATAACGTTCTTTTTTTACTATCATGAAAGTATATTGTGATTTCAATAGTCGCAGATTTTCTTTTAGATCTATGTCTCGATACTTAAGTACATTGGCATCTCATTCAGCCGTTCCGGATTGTGGCACGCCAAACTTATAAACTATATACTATTAATATTATGTTTTATATATATTTTTCTCACTCATTACGAGTATATGTTAACTAAATTTTTTCTATATATATTTATAGCCACTTCATTATAATACTATACGAGTAACATGGATTATATACAAATCGAGCGGCTCACCATAGGTATGTTTCTTATTCCTCTCGACTATATACGCGTGCGTAGTACTATCAACTCTAATATATAATATTACATTATTTGAAGATTATAAATGAGTTATAAAGTGTTATTTATCCTTCTGATTTTAGTTAATTATACAAAACGTCGGTTCAATCTTGTTAGAAAAACGTTATTTTCAGGGGATGATCACGTCTTATCAATCAGTATGTCTGCGGTTGTTCACCGCGGGGTTATTAATTATTACTTCATAGTGACCCTCTTTTTCTCGTACCATTTATACAGCTTTCCAATTTTTAGGAGAGATAATAACAAGGATATTAAAATACTTTGCACTATGAAAAATAAAATATAGAAACGTAATATTCAACTATAATGTATTATTGTATTACTTATAAACAAGTGTACAGCGTCTTCAAGTTGTGGTAAAAATCCATGGAAGCACTTTTCTTCAATATTGATCGATTCCATGTGTTAGATTCGTGATCTTCGATTTCTCTCTCTAGTCAAGTTTTGTATGGAGTATTTCGCTTATTGTTATATGAGTTACATACAGTAGAAATTTATGTAGAATTACAAATCTATGATGTTCAGCGTGATCTATGGAGTTGAGCCTAAATACGTACGAGCATATAAGGTGCTCGTTACGAGAGAATTATACTTTTATTATATTTAGAGATCTCGTGGGAACTAAATTTCGGTACGTTAATTTTCACAGAGGCTGTAATAGCTATTATATTCACACTTGAGAGAGATCTGGCCGTATTTTTCGTGATTTATAACCTGACTCGTATTTGACGATTATCTACAATTTTTTATATAGTGAGTGTGTGCGTCGTTGTATTTTTTTCACAGAAATAAAAGATAAACTTTATATGGTTTTTATTTTTAATAACAGAAATCTATGAGGGTTTTTGTTTAACAAATTTGAGGAAGGGCATCTGTAATCTCTATATTATTAGTGTTTCGACTAAGAATGAGAATGGAGATTCGATTGTTCGTTCTATCAGATCTTAATATTTAGTGAATCTAATATTGGTTATTTAAGAAGATTTATAAATAACCTCGTTATATTTCCATTAATAAATCGGGGTGAGCAACCACCTCTTGGGTAAGCTAGTATAACTAATACTATGGATAAAAATTATCAATTTATCTTAATCTATACATCATATGGATAAGTTATAATAACGATAAAAATCTTAAAGCGTATACTTACTTATATTCTGTGAGTGAGTATGTTATCTAAAAGGTTATGTACATAAAAAATTATAGGGGGTAAACTTAATTTATACTTCTCGGGATATGAATAATCATTAGGAATATTTACTATAAATATAAATAAATTTATTTTTAGGTTTCTTTATCTGTGCTATAGTATTTTTTTTCTGAAGGAATCCCGTTTAATATATAATAGTATATATATTATATAATAATATAGTATTGGTGTCTCGTTCGTAAGTCAGTAATTTTTTTTTCCTAACGTTTTTTTTATGGAAAGAAACTAGCAGGTTGTGTATATTTCGAAAATTGCTCAAAATCTTACCCCTTTTAATGAAAAGAGAAGATTAAGTTTATTCAATATTTACAGTATTGGTGAATGAAGATTTTATAATTTTTTTAATCTTTCTTTTAATCTGAGTTGTTTCTCTCATACACTTCTGTGAAATGGCGTCTAAACGAATTTTCATTTTATAATTTTATTAATTCTAGTAGAGTTGTGGTGAATAAAAAAAGGAAATGTATCAAGAATTGAGTTTTCTTAACAGAAAAACTATGTTCTGCAATGTATTGTTTATTCCTATGTCTCTCTCTCCTTCTTTAGGTATTTAATGACACTTATTTAATGTAAAGACAAAGAAGTGAATTTAATAGTATGGTGCACAGGTCTTCTTTCTTGTTCATGTTAATTGTTTAACAATGTTTTGCGGAAGGTTAGATTCAATTCTCTTTTTAATTTATGAGAATTTAGGAAAACCAAGGGACTCAAACTAAATATTAAAGAAGTGTTACATTAAGTATATGACTGGTAAGGCTTCCTTTTCGGCAATAGTTGAAACAAAATAGAGTACCTCGGTAAAAGGGAGGTTCTAAAAGAGAGGGATGTAGTTTTTACTTTTTTTTTTTTTTTGATTTTTGTTTGATTTTTTTTTTTTATACGTTTAAGGATTATTGGGTAAGTATTAGGTTGATATTGCAATAGATTAGAAAGGATTCAGATTGTTGTTAAAAATAAATTTTTAATTTATTTGCGACGGGTTTGTGCTAATGGCGCTTCAAATTAATTCCAGATATGCATTGAGTGTGACAAAATCATGATCGGGTGGAAATAGACTTAAAGCAAGCTATATCAAGAAATATTAGATTAAGTAGGCGCGTAGAGATGTATTTGAAAATAGTAAATATAGAAGAAGGGCTAAGCGGAAAGAAAGGGCTGATGGTATAGAGTGATGCATATATTATGCGGAGTATACGTGGCGTAAAGCAAGAAATGAACTGGGATAAAAATCTATGTTGGTATAAAAGAGATTTATTAACGGGATATTTTTCAGATGGGCGCAACAATCTATTATTGTATATAAGTATTTAAATAGTTGTAGTATATATGTATATATATATTATATAACGTATATTTAATAGTATATATATCTAGTATATATATGTAGGTATAATAATGTATATATAAGCGATTCGTATAGTATGTTGGTGTATATTATAAAACGGAATTGTTAATGGTTTTTGGAATCTCATAAATTTCAATAGTCCGATTCGGAGAAACTATTACTCGTCGATTAATGTACAGGCAAATTTTTTTTTTGCCGATACATTTTTTAACAAATTTAAAATAAGTTGTAAAAATTTAACCTAAAAATTTTTTATGAGAGAGAAAAACGTAAGGAGTTATTAACATGAAACTATATATATTAATTATATAATATAATATAGTATACTTAATGATATAATATATATTATAGTAAGTTTTTATATAATATTATTAATTCGTTAGGAACTGAATACATAGATTATATAAATTATAGTATATATATACTATTATATATATATATATAATATATATATAATTACTATATATATATAATTAATGATACTATACTATATAATGGATATGGTGTATAGAACTATATATTACTATAGTATAAGTACATAGTATATATTTTATTACCTTCTAATTAAGCAATTGCAGAAATATATCAGTATATAGTATATAGTAATATATAGTATATATAATCATATGTACTGATATATTATATATATATATATTATATCATAGTATATTATAGTATGATTACAGTATAGTATTATAATGGGAAAAGACTTATTTAAATTCATTTATGTGTATGAGAAAATAGAAAAAGGATGTAGTATAGATTTATTTTTAAACAATTGATATCATATCGCTGGTTTTTTAAATGTATTTAAATTATATTTTCTTCGTTCCTCCTTGTGCCTTTTCTTAGTTTCTCTTTGTGATTTTTGTGTAGTATTGTAAGAAGTAAAGATTTTTAGATGAAGAGGAGATAAGATAGATTATTCAATATACTACAGTTATGCGTTTGCTAGGAAATAAAATGAGCAATTTTAATTCTTATTCATTTTAAATTTTATTTTTGTTCAGTATTTGTTTCACTTTTGTTTTTAACAATTTATTTTATTTAAAAATCAATTACTGTATTGATGCAAAAAAGAAAGGTTCCAAAGATTGCTAGTCTTCAATATTTTTAGACTTATATTCGAAGTCTTTCCGACTTACAAATAGGTATTTATTTTAACATTACTTTAAACCAATAATTAAAACAGGTTTTAAAAATAATTCTGTCAATACTCTTGAACTTTTGGAAATTCAGATAACAAAAAATAATTTCGATTCGGGAAGGGTTACTGAATACATTATTGTTAACTTGTTGAAATGTTTGATATACTTTGGCGTCGTTATGCGCGGGTTTTTATTGTGTTTTTATTTGTAGAATTATTTTTTGTAAGTTTATGTTAGGTTAGGTCTTTATGTAACTTTCATATGTTGTTTAGAGTTAGGATGGTTAAAAGTTACGTTTTTAGATTAGCCGTTTTGGATCAGGCTTTGTTAGGGCATTAGATAAGGCGTAGGCTTAGGACTTAAGTTAGGAATTATGGTATTTATATCACAGTGTATAAATTGGGTTAGTGGGAGTTAAATATGGTGGTATAGATCAAGGTTAGTAGTTGCATAATTAGATTAAGAAGTTAGTGTTGTGTTAAAAAATAATTTATTTTATTTACTCAGAGTCTTTTGTCAATATTAGCGCTCTATGTTTTCATAGTTATAATAAATACATATCAGTGTGTAGATCCTGATGTAAAATCTGTGTGAAAACTCAACAGAAATACTCTTTCTCAGTCCAAGATAGTAATGAAGTGACATATATATAAAATCAGATCATTAAGCGGAACGAAATAATTGGTGTAATTGTACACTGTGCGCAAACTAGTCTCCCTTGCGATGAAATAGTGAAAAAGATGATATATACGCTCTAAATAGGCTTTGGTGAGAATGTAGCTCATGATTTCGTATCATCGATTTATTAGTCGTAGAGAGGTGAGCGTCGATTAGGAGCTCACACACACACGCAAATGGAGGTGTGTGTGAGAAGACATATAAAGGAATTAGTTGCAGAATTGTGTAAGAACGCTTTTTATATATATACTAATTATAGTATATATATATCATATTGTATATAAATATATATATACTAACGTTAGATAGAGTGTTTGTTTGGTAATATATTCATAGGGTTAGCTATCGTTCGGAATTGAGTTGATAATATTATATATATAATATTATGGATAATCAACTATATATAAGATTATTTATTTATAAAAAAGGAAAATGTTAAGAACTTCGCTTGTTTCTCCGCTTATTTGTTCATCACTTCCGATAAATATATTACCAATTATGTAAATTAATTTTTTTGCCAATAACATCAATGAAAAAAATATTAACTAACTCATTGTAAAAATTGTAACCTAAAAAATTTTATGAGGGATTAGAAGTGAAAGATGACAGGATAGGAGTGTATATTAACATGAACGACAAAACGTATTTTCGGAATTTTAAGAATTTGATTTAAGTTAATTAAATACATTGAATTTAAAGTTTATTCGAAAGTTATACGCTTGGCAAGGTTAACGCACCGGAATCTTATTTTGTGAATACTCCGAGACAATTCAGTGTCAATTCTGCGAGCATGAAGATGCGTTGTGTTTTTTTAAAATACTGTTTATTGAATGAGAATATAATGAAATATGTTCTATACTTTTGTATTTATTTTATAGCTATTACTTATTACTAAATAACACCCCTACGGCCAAAATATATATATACTATATATATATAAATCATATATATTATTCTTAAAGATTATCATTTTTATATATATATATATTATATTTAAAGATAATTTAGATATTCCAGGTATTCTCACTTATCATTAATTTGTTTATTATTTTCACTATATAGTTAAATAAAGCTTAATCACATAAGAGTTTATCGATCGCATAATTTTCAATGGTCATCTTACGCATAATCTGTAGTGCAGTGTCGTGAATAAGTGAGCTCGTTATTCGTATAAGTGACCTCACAAGTATGACTCTCATAACGCGTTTAGAACTCTATTATATTGCTTATTGTACACTTAGAATACTGAACTCGGTAACTATACTGTAATACGTATAGACTCGATAATAGTACGTATATCCAATACCATTTGTTACGATTAAAATTGTTGATAGATACTGTGTAAGCTTCTAGAACATGAGATCTAAATCAACATTTATATATATACTACGTGCATACTCCAACTAAGTTCGGCTCATCGTGTGAGGTGAAAAAATATATGTAGAATTTTTTACAATATCAACTTTTATAATTCTATTATTACCTGTGACCCATAAAGGATTTAGACAAAAAGGTCACTTTTATAGCCTTTATTAATTTTTCAGGCTGAGGAAGAATTGAATCTTCTTCTGCAGTTTTCTCGTGAATCAAATATCAGCATGTTGGTAGCAAAATTGTGTTAATCTTAGTAGAATGCGAATCTCTCGGCTACGGATAATAACTCTGTACAGTTTATAAATTACCAATTATCACCTACGAACAAGTAACCGCTTGGATGAGAATGATCACTCGGCCTATCACTCTTAAACATTAATCACATATAGGTGATGCACCTAATTAAATAACATGTTTGAGCATAAAAAAAATTATACGTATGACGAATCAACAAGTTAAAATAACGAACACTAATTGAATGAGTTCGATAATGTGTGTGATTTAAATGATATTATAATATAATATCTAGATAGCGTAAGAAAATATATCTTATAAGAGTATTTACTATACGCTATCGACTCGGGCATACAAAAATAATCGTATCTATTTTACTTTATCGGATAGTAATAGTTGCATAATAAATTTTTTCGTTCTCGCAGACAATTATATTCAGCGAGTTTTTGGTGTATCTCTCATGTGAGTGTGCAAGCTGTATTTACTACTCACCTATCTATTAAAATACAGCTGTTGCTTTTTTTTATATGATATAAGAATAGTGCCGTGGATCGATTAATGATAATTCTCGTGATGACATAATATATAAAGATAACAGCATTTATTTTATGACGAGCTTCGGACACCAAAGCAATCTAGTTTGTTTATGACTAAATCAAGCAGTACAACGCACAAGATGCATAGTAATCTCATTTCTACCGATGACTACAGAGCCTTGAAGATCAATGCTTGTTCTGTCGACTGACACATAATTAAATGACCTGAAAACAGAGCTGTTGTCATCGTCTTCGCAATTGTGACCGTGTGTTAAGAATATTATACATCAGGTATCGCTCCGTGCTTCAAAAATCTTGTGGGTGAACCGGCTAAGTAACACGCTTTTACCGCTCTACAAACTCGCCTAACATCCGCATCCGAAACTGGACTAAGGCTTCGTTGCAGTATAACGCGCAGACCTCCCACAAACTACTACAGCGAATTCGGGGCATCACTTAGAGTCACATCCCAAATGAGGCGATCCAGTGCTGCTTCCAACAGTGGCAGAACCGATGGAAAACTACAATATACGTAGAGTTTGATTTGCATCTCTCTTTCACATCATAAAGTAAGAAAGATACACTTATGTTGGTATCAACACTTTCATCTTCGTTGTTGCAAACTGCAATGCTGTGTGACTCATGACAATAAGATTTGTGTATTTGTGCTCGTGTGGCAGAGAGTTAGTATTTCTCTCCCGAGCAGATAAGAACTCAACAAAATTAACTAGGCCATAAAAATTTTTGCAAAACTCTGTTCATCAGAGTGCTAAATAATTTCTCATACCCTTTTGCAAAAGGTGGCATGTGTGTGACACACGCAATTTTCTCTTAGCGAAACGTAAGAGGTAAATCACCTGGCTATTCATGTCTATTCGCTACCCACATCATTTGCTTGGTTTCTGACCTCGATATTTCTGTTCCTAATTTCTTATTTGCTCATCCCGGCTGCAATTGTTTAACAGATAGGCATTATCTTCCTAAGTTCTTCACTTCTCTAGTCTAATTTAAGAGATCGATTTTATTACTCTCCGTATTTTATTCTAGTGAATCGGCTGTAAATCAGGTATGAGTTATTCGCGTGAGTATTTGCTGTCTTTATTTACACCTGACGCGTGAAACATAACTCACTCTCCCGATATAAGACGTTCTCTCGTAACAAGCCCACATAGTAGTAGCATATGATCATATATATATTCTACAGGGCATTAAAATGAAATCGGCTATCTTATTTGATTTTGACCCTTACCGACCACTGTGTCTCGTTAAGTTTTCATGCGTTATAATCACACTAAGATGCTACTCTTCCTCGTACGTATTTAATTCAGATTGTAAGACGCGCCGTAATATACAATCGCTTAAACCCCTTTTTTACAGAAAGAAGAACGCGTGGTTTCTATCACAGCTGTCAACAAGAGATACTTATATTCTAATCTCGAGACTGTCATTACACACGCTAATGCTAACCACAATATATATATGTATATAGTCCTCTGGAGGAAAAATTGAATTTTTTTTTTCAAATCTCTGTAATGAAAGACATTTTTACTATCAACACTCTTAAACACTAAACGAAAATGGCCAGCTACTAAAATACATTATATTTTGTTCTCACATAGGAGGTAATCTCAACGGACTCACTCTCTCAATTTTACGCATCAGATAGGGATGCAAACTTGCACCATTGACACCATGTGTTATGGTATATACTCGTTACTAAGCTTCGTTCCGGACTAAGGTCTTTTCGTGATCTTGTTGTGAAGATGGCTGACGTATTGAATGTTGCGAGAGGCAACGCGAAACTCACTCATGTAACTAGTGACTCCGAATATTGGTGCGAGGTGGTACTTGCCACCCGAAACACGAACGTCACGATGACGCAACGAAAGCCGCTGATGACTTCTGGCAATCGCTGTATCCGTCTCACTTGAGTATCACGTGCTATAAAGTGGCTAAATCTCTCAACAGAGATTCAAAATAGTGATTCTACTCAGTGGACCTCCTATCTTTATTGATAGTGGAAAATTAATGAACGCCGATATGAAACAAGTCTCAGGATACAAGCGTCATTCAATCCTGGTGTATCACGTCTCAATCATCTTTCATATAGATGTGGTTACAAAATTTCTGAAGCCTCATATATCACTAGGCAAGACGAAATCTATATATTCTACTTTATATCGGGTGATCCAATAACATGATATTACTCTAGAAATGATTAATTCCAATCTTATAATGTCTTGATCTTTCCCACTTTAGCAAAGATATACTTTTTTACTTGTATCTTATCACTAAAGAGTGAAATATCTGCGTGGTCATATGTTTTGTTAATCTCTAGCATCCACACAGAGGTCCTACAACATAGGTCATACACGCTGATTTGTATTTTAAAATCAAATAGAGTGCGAGCACAAATGAAACAGTCAACACGCTACTCCATTTAGTTGTACTAAAAGATTTAGAACTTTTTTCCTAACAGTTAGTTAGTTCTAGTTATTGACAAATAATGGAATAAGAATAATATTTATACTCACCATACTGTTGCAAAATAATTTTTTTTAGTTAAATAATGGATAAGTTGAAATTTAGAATTAATAACATTGTTTAAGTGGTTAACATACTAAATTAATAAAGCGTTTGGATGTATATAATTGACTCTGTAATTCAATATTTTGAGGACGAGATAATGTATGAGTATATATATTTTATTTTTTATAATACATTTTTATTTTATATAGATTGTGATGTTACATTAATTTACAGTACTTACGCGCACATAAAAATATGGTGCTAACACTTTGTTTTTGTGCTCATATTGTATATAAACATGTATATATTATTTAGAGGTAACTCAAGATTAATGCAACAATCGCAAAAATAATGATATCACAAACACTTCATATTCTTTGATAGGTTTAAAACTAATTAACATTATATTAAAACAAAAGAAAGTGTGAATCGACACGGTTTCGCAGTGTGTTTACGCTACAAAAATAGAGATGACTCTGTGATTCGTGTGCAATATATCTTTTTCCATGAACTATAATGTGGAGGTCATTCGCGTCTGCTCTCATTAGAATATTGTGGATACAGTTTGTACTGCGGAATCACTGCAAAAACGTATGGAATATGTATTTTTTAATCATTCGTAATAGAAAATTGTAGGCAAGTTCACTAACTGTATCTTGAGATTTAAAAGAGACTATGATGCGCCGTGAGGTAATATATATATATATAAAACTTAATTAACAATAATAAATAATTTAAATCTAATATGAAATGATAACTATATATATATTATAGTAATAATTCTACAGTGGTATTTCTAATACTGTGGCTGACTGCGTATCTATCAATTATTGGTGAGTTGGACACAAGCTTTACCCACAATGGGATAGACGACTGACATGATTTTTAATGAACATTATTCCATAATTGACCATTTAACTTTTCATATTAAATAATAATTTATATTAACTATTCAAATTATTATATTTAATTTATCTGCAGACATACTATTTCGTTTAAGAGACACTTGTGTCATTTAGCATTAATCGTCTATCGTGTCGATAAGATTGATACCTTATTTAATATATTTTGTAAGTGCTGTGTAGAATTTTGTGTAAGATGTTGTAAATATAATTTTGGCAATCAGTAAGATCGTATAGTGCTCATTATATAAGAAAATATTGTATAAAAAAAAAATATTATTGCGAAAAGTGTAGGTACTTACTAGATGAGAAAAACAATTAATGTGTTGGCACCATCAGCGTTATAAAGTTATTATAAGCTTAAAGTCGCTTTTTTATTGATTTTAATAAACATCTATAGCGAAAGCGACTGGATGCCCCTTTATCTATACGTGTTTGATTAGATAATCATACGGTAAAACACATATTTCAGTTAGGGGGCTCGTGGCGAATGTGGGTACACGCAGGGGGAGCGCTGTACAGATAAGATCGCTCAGCAGCCGCGTTGCCGTCCGCAATAGACCTGAGAGCCCCGAAGGAGACTTCTCTGTGTATTAATGGGTCTAACCCACTCTCGGGGTGTATAAGTGCAGTTCAAGTTGTGATTAAATAAATCAAAACGACTTATACTATATAAGATCTTATCTGCTATATATAAGATCTCCAATTCAATAAATACTATCATTTTTTATTTATATATATATATAAGTGTATACTGTCTCTGTGGAGGTGTGTTTTTCTTACATTCTTGTATATAGCTTTTTAATTACTCCTGACTTTTCACTATATCTGTTAAGTATATGATATTTATCATTGTTTTAAGCTGAACTAGCGTTTTTTCTTGATACATTCACTTAAGAATAGAGTACACCGTGTTTCATTGTAATCTATCGCGTGTAGTCCTATACCGAGTGTGTAAATACGTATGGAAGGTGTATATCAATTATGTATTATTTATATTTTAACTAATAGTTAAATGGCCTATATATTATATTTTTAAAGTTTAAAGTAAGTTAATAAATAACAAATTCACTGCTCTTAATATGCTAGTTAATGGAAATAGGCTAGCTATCTGTGTCGCTCATATAGTGACATTATACGTATATAAAGTCGTCAAAATAAAAATTTTCCCATCTGTAACAATTACTTATATTTATTGCTCTCCATTAAGTACAATACGCTCGGTTACAGCGTAATAGTAGTGTATCTCTTATTTTCATGTGACATAGTGACCGTTTCAAGCTGAGGACCTCTAGATTTTTTTAATAAGTTGATTCTCTTATCCTCAATATAATGTATTTAAAGCTGATTTAAATAATTCATGATGCGACGTATAACTTAGTTATAATATGTAGGTCATCTGGATACCCTGCAACGTAGGTGGTGAAACACAATGTTATAAGTAAAGCATTTCGTGTATTGTCGCAATACACATAAATTATTTAACCATAAAATTATTTTATACAACAGTATATTTTATTTCAAATTACAAATAAATGGTAAATACGATTACTGTTATGCGAAGTGGAACACTGCACATTGAATAAGGGTCCATGACTTCTATCGAATCATATCTTATAATAATATAATATTTGGATTTCTTATGATTCAGTGTGAATTAACCATGTTAATGTCCTATTATTAAATTCCACGGGTTAGTAAAAAACATACATTTTTTTTTTTTTTTATTCTTAGTTATAATTTTTTTTTTAATCGTGGTCCTGAATATCTTCATTGTCCGCATACCGAAATCTCACATAATTCGAAGACATTGAAACGGGGATCTACCTCAAATAGGTTGACAGCGAATATTTGGAGTTCGACAGGGTAAAGATAAGTCGGAGGACATTAAAACAAACACTGTCCACTTTGTCCAAAAGCGTGACAGAAATATTTCTCTAGGAAACAATGGTCGACGCACAAAATTTGGTTGCTGTGTGCTTTACGACGTTGATTAGTGCCCGTCCGACATTCCCGAGTAGTACTGACTGAGAAATTAGGTAAACAATTGAAGAACTAAATCTAAAAAGCGACAAAAATGATCGAACCAACGCCAACTATACTTTTTGGAATTGATCGAACGAAATATAAAATCGACTTACTTGTAATTACAGATTATAATAATAATCCTATTTAATATATATTAATAATAAATATATATCTGTTGATTTACTAGATATAAAGTAAAAATTTTCATTAGACAGGTCTTATATCATTTAAGCTCACTTGACTCGTGGAGGTACATAACTAGATAATATACGTAACTTTTTATATTCTTCATCGGGAGATGTTATGCTCACAATAATAATATTCAAAATATTTATTTATATATTATATTATAATGTCTTATAGTATATATCATCTAATAATAATTGTTTTATTTAATAACAGAACAATGGTTTTTATTATATATAAATAGTATATATCGATTTATATATTTTATATATTCTTATTTTAGTATCGTAACGGTACATAATATGATTAGTCTATAATACCTATCTTATATATACCATTAGTATGTAAGAGTTTTTTATTAATATTATATATTAAGTATTACTCTATATATGTGACGGCACACGTAGAGAAAGTGGGCTTTCCGCAAGCCGACCGGGGTAAAATAGGTGGGGGTACGTTTTCTCAATGACCCAGATAGGGTGAGGAGGCGGAGTGAACCCAGTTGGCAGAGCACACAACAAATACCAAAGAGCGGGGGTTTCCGGAGAACCTCCACCCGGAGGGGGCGGACTTAGCCTACTACCTCGTGTAGTTCCCGGAAGGTCCGAAGACTCCCCGAATCCTGTCTATCTGCTGCGGTGAGTAACCTTGGGGCTATTCCTTCTGTTAAAAAAAAAAGAGGGGCTTTTTTTAATTGCTCAAGAGATAAACAGGCTTCCTCCTTATATTACTCTAATTATTTATTACAAAATATTTTATATATATAATTCATATATATATAATATATAATTATTAATTCTAACTTATATTATATATATATAGTTATTATTATATATACGGGTCATACTAGCTATATATTACTTTCACTTGCCGTGTGGTATATTACTAATATATACATAATACACTACATCTCTAGTAATAGATCGAAGAATTAATTGTCTTTATAATAAACTAAATTTTAATAGAAAGGAACAAGAAAATATAGGTAAAATAATCGAGTCATTGATGGAAACGATAGAATAAGTAGAGAATATTCCTATTAGTTTCGCAATCGTAGACACACAAAAAAGCCGGAAGAGAAATTGCGGTCGACAGCAGTGTGTGTTTTTACACAGAATGTCCATTCGGTAGGTGCAGGTCGACATCACTCTGAAACATGGGAAAAAAGTCGACAGGAATTTTTTGACAATAATGTCGACCATTTTTCTGTCGACCTCACAATATTCCTCTGTTCGACCATTTGAGTAAAGGTCCCATGAAACATATTATGACATTTTTTCAGCCCAGTAATGGCCGCTTCTCTGTGAGCCGGGGTGGGTCTGTGACAACTGGACTTCAATAATAAAACTACATTAACTAGTATTGCTAATTATTCAGTATATATAAAATAGTAAAAGCACCCTCTGTTATAGTTACTCATCATGTACCTAAATATACTATACATAATCTTCTTATTACTCCACTTTCTACACTATTATACGTAAATCTCATTTATAATTTTATATATAGGTATATATGTAATAATATCATTGATCTCCTGCCGATGATCATATAATAATACCTAGTATATTGCGAACGTATGCTAGTAGTAGCTAGCCATATGACGTGTAAGTCAGTGATATGTGATGACGCCCATACGCTCAGAGCGAATAGTTTAGAGCTATGATATCAAATACTATGACAGTGAAAGCTGGTAAGGCGTCCCTGGCTGATTTTTTGTCCGTAACTTAAACAACCTGTGCATATAAAATATCTAATATAAGTGTGATTTTTTAATCCTTTTTCTATAAATAAAACTAAAAATACTCTCTCTTCTTTTACTTGTAATTACATAATCAAATTGGTCTTACAAAATTATTTTTTTAAGTTTTTTCTAATATTTATAAAGTATCCTCTTTATGTGTGAGAAGTAAAAAGGTCATTTAGCGATGATGCATAGTCATATAAACAGACAAACTGTGAGTACTCCGATAAATAGATTGTATGTCGGTGTAAATGTCGATAGCGGAATAGCAGAAATATAGAATATTCAGCACCAGATATAGAGTTAGATATGTTATATAGCCTCCGACCGGACATTGCTCACTTACATTCTCTGAACAGCTCGATAAGGGGCTAAATTAGCAGATTCACTCTAAACGGGTATACAATATGTTTCCTGTGAAACTCGAAAAATCGGGACACTACAGTGCATTCATCAGAGTAAGTAGAGTATAGACGTAGCGTGACTGATGTTGCTAAATTATATATATATCTATATATATATATATAGTGTATCTTTATTTTTTTGATAAAATTATAATACTTATAACTATATAAATATTTTTATTATAAGAGCTAGGCATAAATAATAGACTCATAAATACTCAAAAGATTATAAATTAATTCATATATATATATAAAAATACATCAATACTAGCACTATAGTATAATCGTGCCTGCCGCGCCTATGCATTTCCCTAAGATTCTAGAGACATGGTAGACTCAGAATCTTATATACTATATGACAAGCGAAAACTCAAAATCATTTTATTATATCAGCTTTTGAAGACATCTTATTTTACCCCTGCATTATTAAACAAAATTAGACAAAAAAAATCTTTTCTATAAGCTATCTATGAATAACTCCATAATAATGTTACTAATAAGAAGTGCAGAGCTCATGATTGACTATGACAAACTGACCTTAAGTTAAAGCTAGCCAGATGCTCGGAGAAAAGTTGCCAAATGTTCATTTTAAACTATTACTGAGTTAAACAAACTATTATTCTTTTTTATGTACTCATCCTTCTTAGGGGTTCGAGCCGACGGGACAGAGGGGGGGGACTTCGTCCGCCCGTTCGGCCGCGGTCGGCGAGAGAAACCCGATCTATCTGTGTTCTTGTTTTACCCGTGGTGATCTGTCCGTTTAAAAAAAAAAATTCAACATTTGGAACTTTGGCACTCATGACAGGTGGTAAAGCGGGTCATCATCGAAATTGGCTCAAAAAACTGTAATATTTTTAACAGAATTTGTTAAAAATTTTAATAATTTCTTTTAAAAAGCGTTATTTTTTATTTCTATTTTAATTATATTAAAGTATAAATGTCTCTGATTAATAAAATGATAATATATTTTCGTGTAGTAACCTGTTTATGTAGTACTGTTTTCTAGGTTTACATCGACTCTGAATTTTTACGGGCATGTTTGTCTCTTGCACGGTATAAATGATTGGATGTAGTACGCATGAAATAAATATATTTTTTTGTGATATCTTATAGTAATGAGGTATTTACTATTATATTATTATTAATTGTGCAGCCTGATATGTATAATCGTGATAAACCATATAAAAATATATTAAATAAAAATATTTATTACGTATGGTATTTACAGTAAGAGTTATAAAAATTTTAAATGTGAAAAATTGATAAATAATTATACTAAATATGATATCTATATATATATATCTCTAAGTATATATTAATATATACATTAATTTTTACAAACATTACATAATATATACACTATAATAATACTTTATATAGTAGTATATATATATATATATATAATTATATACTATATTATGAACGAGAAAATAATTTAAAAAAGTTATATATCGATTGACAAAAATCACTCATGGCCCTGAAAAATGTATTAGTTTAACATTATAATTATATATATATATGAAGTATATATATATATATATATATATTAATATATATATATATATATATATAATATATTATATTATATTATATATATATATATATATATTATATATATTATTTAAAAATATTTAAATATATATATATATACCGGTATGCTATATATATATATATAATATATTATACTAATATATATATTATATTATATATATATATATAAAATATATATATATATATATATATATATTTTTTTTTTTTTTCATTACGTCAAAAAACATTTTACTAAATTATTTATTTTATACTATTATATTTTCTATTCTAATATAATATTAAAGATATATCCCATCTACATTTTAATAATATTAGGTGTTTTATCTTGTATCATAAGAATCGGGAAGATCGGGACTGACTCTCTCTATATCGGTGTATAGATGGCGTTTAAACAAAAAGGACTGTCCCGGCTAAATCGGGACGAATGGTAACCTTAAGCTGCATTACCGTCAACTTGAAAAAAAAGCAAGATAGTCATGAATGTATGTTTCTAACCTCAACTTTTGAGAACAAAATGACGATCAAATTTGGGAAGTTTCTCGTATCTAAAGATTGTAGAACGGCAAGGCCGTTGAACGTAGATTGTGTCCTCAATTTCCACACGCCATTCATTTTTATTGATATAGTTTAGGGATTTATAGTTTGCAAAATATTAAATATGTGTAAAACTGGGAAATTTTGCTAATGCAATAAATAATGTTATAGACGTTTTACACACTTCATTTTACGCCGTTCGTCGCATTTTATTGTAACATTATGGAAGATCTATTATTGTAAAAAAAATTGAAACTCGAAATATTCTTTCCATAATTTGTGCATGCACAGAAACAATTACAAAGTCTTAAAGGGATATATTTTCCAAACCACTTACAAATTTTGTAACTTTAATTTACCAATGATTTTCGCATTCAAAACGTACAAAACTCAGTAGGAGTAATTTAAAACAATTTGAACTATTTCAAAACTAATGAAAAACCAATTTTAATCTCATGAAAGTTCAAAATAATTATGAATCTAGAACACTAAGAGAACATTTTTGAAGTGGTTTAAACCAACAAGCCAATTTTATGGCTAGCAATTGAAATATGAACATGTTCATTTTTCAAGCAAACCTATTAATAAATTGATATTCTTGCAGATTATATGAGAATGATCAGTATGAGTAACCCAGTATGGTTAAAATAGTGACTGTCATAGTAAATAGTAATTGATAATTGATTTGTTGTAGCTTTGCTGTTGTAAATTGCAAAATGTATTGTAAAAAAAAAATTCTAAGCGTCACAAAAGGCGGTTAGCCAATGATATGCTGCAAGAAAGCTTTGAAGAAAATAAATTGAATTTGCCTTCACCTTGTGCTGAAATAAGGAAAAACACCCATGACAGTATTCAATCCAGCAAATCTTTTTCTACTAGCCTTTTTATAGGCCTAAATGCCAATGTTAATACCAAACCTACAAGTCATGAGGCTACTGAAACCAAGCTTGATTCCAGTATTTCTATTAATTCTACATGTAATAGTGATGATGTGTCTGATTCTGAATCTTCAGTTGATGATTTTAAGGGCAATGCTTTGTTTTAAAAAATTGCTAATGAATTTATGGATGTTGAATTCGAATCAAGTGATATGCATGAGCATGTTGAAGCTTCTTGAGTTGCTAGTATTGGATCATCATTGAAACAGTGGGCTTTGGAAAATAATATTACCCATAAGGCAACTAGATAATTGCTAGCTATATTAAAGAGCCATTCATGTTTTTTCAAAATTGCCATCAGATCCTCGTACTTTGTTAAGCACTACTAGAACAGTAACAACTAGAAAGTCCCACCAGGCCAATATTGCCATATAGGAATTGAAAATGGTATTATTACTATTGTTCCCGCAAAAATAAATTTAGAAATTTTTTAAACTTCAAGTTGATGTTGATGGATTACCTGTCTCAAAGAGCTCATGCAGCCAATTTTGGCCTATATTAGGATGGGTTCAGAATGTAAGTGATAAGCCTTTTGTAATTGGGGTATATCATGGAAAATGGTAAACCAGAAAATGTTTAAGATTTGTTATCTGATTTTATTACAGATTCAAATCAATTACTTCTAATGGCTTAAATTTTCAAAATCTTCATCTTAAATTAGAATTATCAAACTTTGTTTGTGATACACCTGCTAGAGCATTTCTTAAACAAATTAAATCTCACTTGGGATATAGTTCTTGTGAAAGATTTACAGATTTTGGTCAGTATGAAGATGGACGTGTATTTTTTACATAAATGGATGCTCCTCTAAGAACCAACCAATCCTAATATCATAAAGATCATCATACTGGAACATCACCTCTAATACAATTAGGCATCAATTTTATATCACAATTTCCATATGATTATATGTATCTTGTATACCTTGGTTCAATGAGGAAGATCCTTTTTGCTTGGATAAAAACAAAATCTAAAGTTCATTTAAGACAATCTACCTTAGTGCTATTTCAGGTGCATTGATTAATTTGAAAGAAAAAATTCCTTGTGAGTTTGCTAGATAACCTCGCCCGCTAACAGAAGTGGAAAAATGGAAGGCCATTGAGTTTCATATGTTTCTTCTATATACAGGGCCGATTGTTTTGTACAAACTTATTGATCATGACCAATATTTGCATTTCCTGCCATGTTTCAATAGCCATTTTAGTAAGTCCTAGTTTATGTGAACCTCTGAATAGCTACGCAAAGGAGTTACTAAAACATTTTGTTAAAAATTATGAAGTTTTGTATGGTAGAAAATATTTGTCATATAATATTCATGGTCTTATACATCTTTCAAATGATGTCCTTATCCATGGCACATTAGACTCCTTCAGCGCTTTCAAATATGAAAATCACCTTTAATGTATAAAAAAAAAAACTTATTAGAAAACATGAAAAACCTTTACAACAACTAGTAAAAAGACTTTCAGAATTTGAAATGTCTAATATTGATACAAACTTTGAATTAGATAAAAAGAAGTCAAATTACTTGAACCTTTGAAAGGGAAAAAATGCTATATGATATAAGTATTTGAAAATTTTGCTTTGAAGGCTGTATTTCCAGATAATTGTACTCAGCTAGATGATGGAACAATAATACAAAGTCTTGATTAACTACTTGTGGAGATAGACTTGTTTTGGCACAGAAGTTTTTAAATAAATCAAGCTTTTTTATTCATCCTTGTGATTCAAAACTCTTGAATATATTTAAGTAACTACTTCATTATCGCCACCAAAACTTTTCCCACTACCAAGAATTAAAAGAAAAATTATTAAATTAACTCAAAAGGAACATTACATAATATACCCACTCTTTCATTTGAATTAATGGTAATCCTTAACTCATTTGTTTTCTGTATAGCATAACTCCTCACTAAAAATAAAATAATTTTCTGTTGAGCACTCATACTCATTAAATATGAATGAATTCAAGTGCCTAAAAGCACTTCCGTTCATTCCTATTTAAAAATAATATATACTTTTTATAAAGGCTATGCATAATACAATACCTGATTAGGCAACACTTCAATGTACTCCGCAAAATTTATGTTAAATGTCTCCAGATTTCCTTTATAGAAACAAAACAGTGCTTAGCCTTTGCGCCTCCTACATCAACTACCCTTAGTAGTTATCTTAATTGGGTTATAGTAACTACTTAACTGATGAGTGGGCATGGAATCTTTGCTAGCCAAGTAGATATTTCTTCCTATATATTCTTATTTAATTTCTTTGCATCTTTTTTACAGTTTTAGTTTATCTACTAAGTACTGTTTAAAAAATGAAATAAATTAAAGTGGAATTTACCGAAGGAAATGTCGAAAATTCAGTAGAGGTTGTGCCACCTAATTGGATGAAGGGTGACAATGAATGTTTATGGCCAAATGAAAAGTTGAAAGACATAAGCCGAAGTATTGGCAAAAAATAAATTGCAGCATACAGATAAATGTTATATTCAAAGCCCGAATTCTGAAAACATTTGGTAAGTGAATTTTTAATTTAGTTCTCTTAGTCATACAGTGACACTTTCTTACAATCCCGTAACACATTAACAAAATTTCAAGAATCATACACACACATGCAAGCATAAGGTCCATAGCTACATACAATCTCTTGCTATGCATATGCATAACAAAATAAAACAAACCTAACTGAATTAACCCTCAGGATGATGGCCTATCGCCCTCTGATGATGACATTTTTGAACGTTACAGTTGCATAGTTTTGGTATATATATATATATATATATATATATATATATATATATATATATATATATATATATATATATATATATATATATATATATATATATATATAATCCCCCTTCAATAATTCAAGATCCCTAACCTCCAAAAATCAAATCTACCTTCCCTCAACATCCTTCAACTTAATATTAACGGCTAAACCAACAAATCATACAAACTTAATCGTTTCCTAAGGAAACATAATATTCATAATGCAATTCATTCTCCAAGAGGCCCCACCTACCCCTAAACTTCCAACTCCCCACCTTTTATGGCTATGACTCTACACACTCTCCTTCTCAACCCCCACAACATTCCTTATTAAAACTAATATGTAACGACATCACCTATATTAATACCTCAACTAACACTTCTACCTTATTCCCTGATCCCCTTATCAAAACCCAGTCTTTTACCATCCTTCTAAATAAAATGACCTTTAACTTATTCAACTGATCAATTTCCAGTCTTTTACCATCCTTCTAAATAAAATTACCTTTAATTTATTCAACTTATCAATTTCCAGTCTTTTACCATCCTTCTAAATAAAATTACCTTTAACTTATTTAACTTATATGTCCGACACCCTACTTCCATCAATCCTCCTACAAATAATCTTTCCCCTCCCCTCCCAATACTATCCACCTTCCCCAACCTCATTCTGGGCGGCAACTTCAATGCTCACCATTCCGCCTGGTATCAAAACTACCACACTGACTCCCGCGGTCATCATATGCTAAACGAACTAGACTCTTTAAGCATTCTTAATTTTAAAAATCTCCACTAAAATCCCATCCCAATCCTACCAATCACCCACCTTCCTGACTTCTCTTTTTGTTCTCCCTCTCTATATTGCCGCCTAACATGGAATACTATCACAGATCTATCCTCTGACCATCTCCCTTGCTACATACATAATGTATGGCGGTCCCGAACCGCTACCATATGTATAAAAAGTCTTCAACGCCAGTCGTGGCTCGTGGCCGGCCCGGGCCCCGTCGCCTTGCGTGGTCCTGGGCGACCCGTGCAATGGTTGTGTGCGCTGCGACCACCGCAAGGAACGGCAGGCGATGCGGGATGTATGGGATCAGATTTCCATGGAGAACATTGGTCACCTCGTTAAGAACATGCCACGACTGTACCAAGCAGTAATTCGTGCCAGAGGTGGCCATACACGTTACTAAGTAACACCTTCGACGCACAGACCCTTCACCGCGATGACGTCCGACGTTGGAGGAAACGCATCGCCGACATACAAGACCCATTCGCAAACCCCCCAGGGGATCTAGGGCCCCTCGACATTCTTACCACTGTATAATTTGTCCCTGATGCTATTTTATTAGCCTAATAAAGTTACACAGCCAACTGGTCCTTCCTGTACCCTCTAAACGTCATTTGAGCAGGTGGTACGTTAATTTTGACAAGAGTATATATATATATATATATATATATATATATATATATATTATATATATATATATATAATAAATATATATATAAATATATATATATTTATAGAGTATTGTAGTATATATTATATATTTTTATATATAATTGTTTTTTTTAAATTTAAAAAAATTGTTCAAGATTTTGCTTTGTAATAATGAAATGTTCATATTTTCATTTATTTGAAAATGAAAAATTTAAAAATATTATATTAAACTTACTGAAAAGTTGTAAACAAAGCGTAGAAATACAAGGAAAATATTAAAATCGAGAAGCTTACCTTTTCAAATTAATGGGTTTTTTTTATTCATTGGTTTATTTTATTTTATTTAGTTTTGTTTATTTTATTCAATGTTTTTTTTATTATTTTTTACTCATTTTAATGTTTTTTTTTATTTAATGGTTCATTTTATTCATCCGATATATATACTATCCCATTATTTGTAAAATGTCCCCTCTTTGGAGTCAAAATGCTTGTTTTTTGGATGCCTTATAGATAACTAAAACATTCATCTAAAGCAGTGGTTCTCAACGGGGGCGGTACCGCCCCCTGGGGGGCGTTAACGACATCCCAGGGGGCGCTATTGAGGCGGGGGGCGGTAAGGGGGGCGCTATTGAGTGAGGGGAGCGGTAATGGGGGGATGAATTACAAAAGTAAAATTAATTGATAATATACTATATTAAAGTATATATATATACTATTATATATTAGTATTATATATTATATATATATAGTATATCATATATATATATATATATATATATATATATATATGCTGATTACAAAGCGTTTTCTGAGTGAACAATACATAAATGACTAAAGTACATATTGGAACTACAGCAAGAAAGTGATGAATTTTTTTTTAATATGAGAAAAAGTCAAGTATGATAGTGTATATATTATATACTATATATATATATTATATATATATATTATAATAATATATATATATAGTATTATAATATATTATTTATATATATATATATTCTGTATATATATATGATAATAGTATATATATATATATATATATCTATATATATATATATATATTTATATGTATATATATATATATATTATTATAATATATCTCTCGCTGGTGGAAGTTCCAGAACTCGAGACGTTTTACTGGCCACTAACCCTCCATTCTTTGTTTTTGACTTACTTTAAGCCAGAAGAGATGCCAGACTGCATTACTTTTCGCAAATTTGGCTTCTTTTTAAAATCATGCCTTAAACTTGTTAGTGATAGGAAACCTTTCCCGTGTGTTGGATGTGGTTTTCGTGTGAACGTGTGATTATTACACTATGTCTCAAGCAAAAAAGAAGTGTAGGCCATATTCGTCAGAATATTTGAAATATGGATTCATTCCATTTCCATCAAATGAAAAATTGCCAATGTGCCTTTTTATGTGAGAAGGCTCTGTCTAACGAAGCTATGAAGCCTTCTCGATTACAAGAACATCTGTCAAAAATTCACCAAGATAAGTCAACTCAGTCTATTGATTTCTTCAAAGACATAAAGAGGAAGTATGAAAGGAGACCTACAGTAAGTTCTATGCTCGAAAAAAGTTCAGTCAATATTGATAAAGGACTTCTTGCTTCTTACAAAGTGTCTTTGTTGATTGCTAAGTGTGACAAGCCTCATAATATTGGAGAAACACTACTTTTACCAGCTGTTAAGGTAATACTTGATACTCTGATGATTTCCAATGCAAGCAATGTAATTAAGACGCTACCTTTGAGCATTAGTTCAGTTTCGAGAAGGATCGATGAGATGGCCTCTGATATTGAAGATCAACTTTGTAAGATAAATAGAAAAACACAGATTGCATTACAGATCGACTAGTCAACCCTCAGTGATAATGTAGCTTTATTATTAGCATATGTTCGTTTCATAAAATGATAACTGGCGATGATGAATGAAGAAAGCTGTTCGATAAAAGTCCTTACCCACTGACATTCTAAAGGCTCCTCTATAAATTCCATGGTACTTTTAAAGTTATTTATACGAAAAAAGACATTCCATTCTCTAATATTCTTAGCATGTGCTACTGAAGGTGCTGCAGCTTATGTCACAGGTCAGATATCGCTAATTTTTTAGTGCCACATTTAACAGCAAGCTGTTTCAGGGGTTATGACTGTTCTTGTGTTATTCTCGTCACATTTAGTTGCTCAAAAAATTTACAGCGCAAGATTATAGCGAGTCTCTTAAATGTGTAATTATGCCGTTCCATATTAAAATCAAATGCCACTGTTTGGAATGATCGTTTATTTCGCCCAGCTTTGTGAAGAAAGCGAGGCATTTTGGAACGATTATCTGCTACACACGGAAGGTTAGTTGTGCTTTCTAAAAGGGAATTGTTTACAAAGCGATTCTATAACCTCATCTGAAACAGTTATTTGAATTTCTCTCACACAGCTGACCACAGTCTCGACAATTCATTAAAAGAAAGACGAACTGATGTTGCTTACCTTTCTGATATTTTTGACAAGTTAAACGAAATAAATACGAAGCTACAAGGTAAAAAAATTAATTTCATCAAAACAAAAGGGATTATAGGGGCTTTTATAGAGAAACTAAATGTTCTGAAAAGTAATTTATGCCGTAAATACTTACGTCAATTTCCTATCTTCTGGCTTCGTTTGGGAGAAATGACAATTGCAGTAAGGACTTGAATGTTATTGTTTTCACTTAAATAAGCTGAAAGAAAACATGGAAACTAGATTTCAGGATATTATTGCGCTTCAAATACCCCAATGGGTATTCAACCCGTTTTCAACAGATGTGACTGAAGCTAATATTTCACAGTCCATGCAGGAGCCCCTAATAGACCTCAAGCATGGCAGTGAATGTCAAAGTTTATTTAATGAGCTTGGTTGGATACGAAGTATTTTGGGCGAAAAAAAAAGATTCGTATCCTCTTCTATGGGAAGAAATTAAAGTATTGCTTCTGGCTTTTCCTTCAACGTATCTCGTCGAAAAAGGCTTCAGTGTTGTCACACAATTGAAAAACAAAGCCAGAAACAAATTGGATATTACTCAGAGAGGTGATTTTAGATTATGCCTAAGTTACATCCTTTTCCTGACAGTCAATTGGTTACTGGCTGCAAGTACGCAGGCTCAGCAGCCACTAGTGTCAAAATGAATGTTTTAATCCGTAAAATAAATTTTTCAAGAAATATGTAAGACTTTTTTAATAATAATAAATAATAATAATAAAATAATAATAATAATAATAATAATAATAAATAATAATAAATTAATAATAATAAAATAATAATTAACAATAAATAAAAAAAATTATATGATAGTATATATATATAATATATATGTATATATATATATATCATATATATATATATATATATATATTATATATATATATATTTATATTCATATATATATATATATATATATTATATATATATATATATATATATATCTATATATATAATACACTTTTTAAAATAATAAAATTCTGAAGCCGGGGCGGAGGTAAGCCGATAATCTCGAAGGGGGCGTTGGTTTGGAAAAGGCTGAGAACCACTGATCTAAAGGATAGATTAATTGGTTGTGTGATAGGTATGGTTTTGAAACATCGTCGGGATACCAGATTGATAATTCACTGGCCAACAAAGATTTTGCGGCAAAAAACATTTGAAGGTCATTTTAGCAGAGTAATGTGTTGGCACTGAGTCGGAATATGACCTCTCCGTTTTCCTAGATTGGCTCTAGTTTTTGAGATACAGGGTGGTCACAAAAATACATTAATAACAACAATTTATGTTAGGTGTAACTTAATTCACAAAAAAAACACGAAAGATATATATCAAATTTTTAATGAGTAAGTACATAAAATGCTAATAGGTCAAAACATTCAATTCAGTACAATGAAATCACAATTAAATGCATTAACAAATCGCTGTCTATATGGATGTGATCTTCTGTTGTGCAGAATGGGAAATGCACGTTGAAGCTCAACAATAGTCCTGCTCATCATCGTGTGTATCCCACTTCTTGGTAACGTTTTTTCCATCACCCTTGATATCTTGATGAACGTCTCCGCGGTTTTCCTCACTAACATCCTAGATTATCCGGAAACCGATCTAAGTGACTATGTAGAAAGTGAACTTTTATGCTCATATTAGCATTCAAATTTTTGAAGATCTGAAGCCATTTCTGGTTACGAGTTTCCTACATAGTTTGCAGATTTGATGGTTTGCCCAAAAGTTCTGAACAACCAAGACAAACTTTTCCAGGCGTGCTTCCAATATTCAGTCATAGCGACATTGTATGAAATCTGTCTTCTTGAAATGATTTGCGAATTTGAGGCGCCGCTAAGCTTCCACTTTGAGTTTTCTATAGCTCAAGCTGCCTGGAAGAAAATCTGCAATAATATTTGAAACATTCCACAATCTTTTCCTAGGGCCTAACAAATTGGCTTCATCAGTCCCTAGTTTAATTTGGAGTCGTGGGAAAATAATAACTTTTCCCCTGTCAACCAGGTGTTCTTAATGATATTCTGATGCACACTCCAGTCATATTTTCCCTAGCAGGCCAAACAACTTTTTCCCAGTGGTCTTCTTTAGCCCCTACTATCCCACAAGCATATGAAACACAAGGGTACTTAGTATATCCGCTTTGCTGGCCAAGTAAGATGTTGACCATCCTCAAATCAACGCATATAGACCACTGGTGTTCATTTATATCTTAAGCTTCTGCAAGAATCAATTCTTTATATTTTCATATTCCTCTTTCGTTTTGTTGAGTGACCTATTGAATCGATCATAACTATTGCCATTGTACAATTAAAACACACTTCAAGCTTCTCGTGAACTATCCTTAAACAATCGCCAATCTTCTGGTGGGTATTTAGGTAACCCCATTTGGAGTAGGAGTCCAGGGATGTTCCTACGGTATACTAGGTCTTCTTCTTCAATGAAATATGGAAGAAGTACTACCTCTCTTGTCCGAAAAAAAAGTTATTTTTAACAGTGGCCTTGAGAGTTCTTTTCACTTACTCTCGATCAAAAGCTCAGATCTTGCTTGGAGAGACTTAATTCTCGTACTAAATCATTGATCTCTTCCTGGGAGAACTGTTGCTGTGTAGAAGCGATTTTTCTTCAATATTCATCTACCATATCCTGCAACGTGTTCACGCCCAAACTTCTGGATATCTTTCTTCATCGGACAAATGCATAGGTCTGGGCAGTGTAGTGAACACTGGGATGGGGAACATCGTCGGAGTGTGGTACAGGTCGCTTGCTGATTCCAATCCGGAAGATCAATTTACGTTTCTTGTACAAAGATTAAAACCTTTCACATTGAACCAAAATAAAATAACATTCACTGTGGTGATCTTTGGCTCCCGCCATACGGCACACCAAATTTTAAACCTTTTTCTTCGTCCTTTTTTCCACTGACGTAGATTTTCGACACACGTTTTACCAGACCATATGGGGAGCCCAAGACTTATCTTGGTCTCCGAGTTTCAGTATCCGAAGTATGCCCAATATGCCTTGCTTCCACAAAAATTGTAATACTTTCTTTCTTTGTTCTCTGGCAATATCACCACAAGATGTGCAGAATACATTCGGGCGTTTTTTTTCTTTTTTTTTTTATTCCAAACAGCTTTCGTGAAGTAACTTAAAGTGTTCTGAAAATATGAAAACATAAAGTATAATAAAGGTAAGCCCCTTAAAAAGAATAAAACGATTATTCTGTAAATATGCATTAAAGACAAGATATTTGTATAATGAGTAAATCTGGAACAATCACCTGTATACTCAAGAAATAAAGCAATCTTGAAAAACTAATGTCAACTTTATGCAATTTAATTACCAATACTCATAATTCGATAAAACCTATCCTTGGCAGCAGAAAAAAAATTTTTTTTGTTGGCCAGTGTAATATTATAGACATCCAAGGGATATTTTTGAGAGACTTATTGCAGTACCTAATTGATACTTTCTTCCTCTCTTTAAAGAGTAATTCAAATTTTTTTGTGGGGTTAAGTGGAGGTAGTTGGCAAAGGTAATATAGGCTTAGCTTCCTTTATAATATTCTTTATTCCACTAGCTGAAGAAATAAAGAATTATGTCGGTTGCTGACCTTTAATAAGAGGGGGAAATATTACACATTTTTTCTTCTATTAATAAACTAATTTCATATGAAATATTTCTTCCCACACGGTTTCATTCTTCCGAGTCATTCTTTTTTTTCTCCCCCTTTCCCTCCTGAAGCTATGGCTGTGCGCTTTCCCCAGCTCACATTATATACAAGAATTATACCCCAGCCCTATATATATTATATATATATATATTAATATATATTATCATATTATATATATATATATATATATATATATATATATATATATATATATATAATATATATATATATTTATATATATATATATATTATGGTCAGCGTCTGGATTAGCCGTCATTTGTATCTTCTTAAATACTATTAATGCTACAGTAAACGGAATACATTATTGCTGGAATGCTGGTCCAATGCTGGTCCTGAAAATGTAAACAAAAACATAAAAATAAAATAAAAAATATATATCTCTCAAAAAGTACAATAGCTACAGTAAAATGAAATACAGTTTTTGGAATCCTCGTAAAATTTTGGATAGGACAATGTAAAAAAAAAAATAAAAGATAAAAAAATTATTGTTAATAATTATAGTATGATGATTAGAGAGGCCTATTTAGAGACTTTTTATGGTTTCTCGTTAAAATACAGACTTTCTATTAAATTTTTTTTTTTTTTTTTTTAACTAAAGACACCCAAGGGTTACCGCCCCGATGGACGGAGTCCGGGTCTCCTCGGCCTTCCGGGGACTAGGGTAGGATATTTCCCCCCTCCGGGGAGGGTCCGGAACCCCCGCTCTTTGTATTTGGGTGTCGCGGGGTGTTCCTGCCCGCCCCCTACGGGGTATGGAAAACACTCCCCCCCTATGTTCCCCGTCGGCTCGAGCCCTCTGATTTGTGCCGTATAAAGCAAAAAAAAATTTTCTTTTCCATTTTCCTATGTGCAATTTTACCAGGATTCCAAAATGTATTCTTTTCGCTGTAGCTATTTTAAAATCAGTTTTTGAGTATAATTTTTTTTAGTACTTTTTTTTTTTTATTTTTTTTTATTTTTATACATTTTCCGCACCAGCATTGGACCAGCATTCCACCAATGTAATCCGTTTTACTGTAGCATTAATAGTTTTTAAGATACATATGACGGCTAATCGAAGACGCTGGCCTATATAATATATATATATTATATATATATATATATTTATATATAATTATATTCTATATAATATAATATATATACTATATATATATTATTAATATATATATACTAACTGTGGTAATTTCCACAGGTTTTTGTTCTGAGCTCGTCGAACCGGATTCGATTCGAATACCGAAGTGCTGGATTTGGATTTCGGATTCAAACATTCCACATACCGGATTCGGATCTCGGATCGAAGATGCTGGATATCGGATTCGAAACACTTTTTACACACATGGATTCAGATTCCGGAGCTCGATTCCGAGTCTATTTCTTGTTTCTCAGGATGTCAAAAATTAAAAAAAAAAAAAAAAAAAAAAAAAAATTTTTTAAAAAAAAATTGGATCACCCAATTAAAAGGCCAATCACATGAAAGTTTGCTCTAATAGAGCCAATCAAAATGCACCTTTCTATATTATTGACCAAATCAACGTAGAAATGAAAGAACTCTACCTTCATCCCCAAAATACTGTATTCCTTCTTGCACCATCAAACCATACACATTCACATTATCACCTCTTCATTACAGCTGATATTAAATACATATTTTCGAAGTGTTCTTTCCAAAATCCCCCTCATCATTTCATTTAATATATATATATATATATATATATTCATTTATATATAGAACTATATATCGTATATAATAATTTTAAATAAATAAATTTTATATATATATATATATATATATATATACGTATATAATTTATTTTCGAATATTAAAAAGAGTAAAAAAATCGTTACTATTTATTTTGCGGTCTTTATTTTTCTTTATATGCACTATTTTCATCCTTTTCTAAACGCGTCTTTGAGAAGTGAATCTTCTACAATGACATTGTTAACCTCGGAAGAAGTTAAAAATTTACTGCATAATGCTATAATAAGTTAAGGTGAATTGCAAACTGTTTACCCTACAAACGAACAGTCTTCACCTTCAGAATCAGATAAAGAAGAATTTGGTTCTTCAAATTTATTTTTCAAGTCATAGGTAGACTCATTCTGAATTGTGAAGATGAGGTAAACGCATATCTCCTAGCAGGGCGCAGCGCGAATTTTATTAGGGGGGGCAAAGTTGAGATATATATATATATATATATTATATATATATATATATATTATATATATCTATAATATAATATATATATATATATATATATAATATTATAATATATATATATATATATATATATATATATTGTCATGGGAACCAACCAGGTAAATCAAAGGTAAATTTAGGAAATTTCTAAAAAGGGATTTTAGATTGTGTTAAACTCTGAGAAGCCAACAAGCAAGGAAAGTGTGAGGTTAAACGTAAGAAAAGATTGAAAAAGTTCATAAGTTTGGAGAAATAAAGCCCGTGGGAAACACGGGATTGAATCACGGGACTGAAACTGGTACGAAATCTGGTACGGAATCCAGAATAAATGTGTTGTATATTAGGGATTGAATCACGGGACTGAAACTACGGAATCGAGACTAGGTCCGAGACTGAATACGGGATTAGATGCGAGTTCAGAACTAACTACGCCAACTGTGACTGTCTGGAAAACTGCGGAGGAAACAGATCGGTTTGGAGGATCTGAAGAAGCAAATAGACAGTACCCCCTGGATTAGTGACTGGACGAGCGGAAAATTCAGTGTTCTTGTCATCGGAAGGCTGGTCGGATTCGCTTCAAACCAGACGCATAGAGATATTTGAAAAAGTTTATGATAATTATCGTATTGTTAAGTATTGTGATATAAGAGTAAATTGTAAGTTATTTATTTGTTTATAACTTTTTTTAAAAGACCATTGGTAAGAATACTTTGGAAAGATTGGTTTATTTATTTGGTAGAAGTCTAACTACTGTCAAAATCAAGCTAACTAAAAGTAAACTATTTTTCCGATTTGCGAAATAATTTAAAAGTAATTACTGATTATAATCAGTAATTACTTTTAAATTATTGGTTTTTGAATGCTATTATTCGATTTTAACAAAGGAAAGTGTTTATATTTTCAAGAGTGAGCCCGATCACGTCTTATTTATACTAACTACAAGTAATGCGTTTTATTATAGCGTAGGATGTAAATATACAGTGAGTAGGAAATGAAGTATATACAATAATTTATTTAAGAAAATCATTTGTGTGTCAATTTCTCTATCCTCCATTGGTGAAGCAAAGAGTATTTATTTATTTTATATATATATATATATATATATATATATATATATATATATATATATATATAATATAATATAATATATAATATATATATATAGGCCAGCCTCTAGAAGAACCACACTCATATCTCAAAAAACTACAACAGCTACCGGGAAAAGGAATACATTGCTGGAATCCTGGCAAAATTTTACCGAGGAAACTGTAAAAAAACATATCTCGAAAACTACAAAAGCTACAGTGAAATGAAATACAATTTTTTGGAATCCTTGTAAAATTTTGGTTCGGAATAATGCAAAAAAAAAAAAAATTTAAAAAAAAAATTTTAAACCATAAAAATTGCTATTTTTTTTTGGCGGGGGGCTGGGACAATAGTTTATATATTATATTATTTGTAAGGTATTCACGGCTCAATTTAGGGGGCTCGAGCGGACGGGGAACACAGGGGGGGACGTTTTCCATACCCGTAGGGGAGGGGCGGAGGAAACCCCGCGACACCCAAATACAAAGAGCGGGGGTTTCGGAGACCCTCCCCGGAGCGGGGGAATTAGTCCTACCCCGTAAGTTTCCCGGAGCGCCGAAGACCCGACTCCTGCCATCAGTGCGGGATATACCCTTGGGTATTCTTTAGTTAAAAAAAAAAAAGCAAAATTTAATAGAAAGTCTATTTATTTTTTAACGAGTAACCAATAAAGGTCTCTAAATAGGCCTTCTATCATATTACTATATTATTCATTAACAATAATTTTTTATTTTTTTATTTTTTTTAACATTTTCCTATCCAAATTTACGAGGATTCAAAAAATGTGTTCCTTTTCGCTGTAGCTATTGTAGTTTTGAAGATATAAAATTTTTTTTTTTTTTTTTTTTTTTTTTTGCATTTCCGCACGTAAATGGGCCAGCATTCCGCAATGTATTTCACTTTCCTGTAAGCTGTGTAGTTTTTGAGATAATGTATTTTGGCTCTTCTAGAGGCTGACCATCCATAATATATATATAATATATAAATATATATATATATCTAATTATATATATATATATAATATTATATATATATATTATATACTATTATATATATATATTTTATATATATATAATATATATATTAAGCACTTTTGGCGTCCGCCAAATCTGATCAAACATACTAAAGAGTTCAGGCGAGAATACCTGTCAGAAGAAGCTAAGTCATAAAAAGCACACCGCCTAATGATTAAAGCAATATCAAGAAACGAAAACGAATTAATACTTTTAAAAAAGGAATGTTATTAATACGTTCGTATTACTCTCAGTATCTATTCGATTTGATGTATTCTTTTTCAGTTTTCATACAGTGAAAACCTTAAAACGGTCGTCTGAAACATATAAGGTTTGTTTTTATTTCGCAAGTTAAGGGGGGCAAGTGCCCCCCCTGCATACCCCCATGTCTTCTAGCAAGGGCGTACGCAGAATTTTCGTTAGGAAGGGGCCAAAATAGATTGAAAAGTTATTTTTTCCAAACACTCTGAGCCAAAGGTTGACGGCATATATTGATATAATATTTACAAATTACATTTACCATACTTAAATTATATGTTAATATTGAAATTATGGATTATAGTTATATTTCAAACAAAAAGTTACGAATTACAAAATGAAAATTTGCAGAATTACTACTCTTTTTATCTTACGATTTATGTACTTGAAGTAGTTGGTACTACAACATTTTTCGACAACTGCCAATTCAATTTCAGCTTTCTTTTCCAAAACTAATTTTATGTGAATACTCAAGAGACAAAGTCCATTCAACCTGAATTCGGTCATCGTCTACCTTGTCCATGTTTTAACTCTTCTCAAAGTGCTGAATGTCCTTTCATTTGTGCTTGTCGAACATGGTTGAGCTAAGGCATGTTTAATTATTGGGAAAAAATGCCGTTGCTTCCTTGATCACTTCACTATTTATATTCTTTTTAATTCCTTCACGTCTGTTTCTTCTCCCTCCAATTCAAATACCAAAGTTCAGCCA
>JABUQX010077806.1:47500-94646 GCA_015478945.1 Trachelipus rathkii
AAAGCTTAAATGAATGTTTTGGGTAACTTTTAAGCATCCAAAAAGCGGACACTTTACAAATAATTAATTGGACAATTGGAAGGAATAAATTGGATATCTCTTGGACATCAAAGATATTTTAAATTCAGTGTCCCGACGATATTTCGGAACCATACCTATAGGACAACCAATTTATCAATCCATTGGATGAATGTTTTGGTTGTTCAATGTGCATCCAAAAATGATACTTTATGCATCCAAAAAGCGGACATTTGACAAACAAAAGGTATATAATAAGTTGGACAAATTAATGGATATCCCTTGGTGTCCATAATATTTTACCTCTGGTATCCCGACGATGTTTCAAAACGATACCTATCGACAACCAATTTATCCATCCATTTGATGTATGTTTTGGTTGTCCATTAGGCATCCAAAAAAACATACTTTATGCATCCAAAAAGCGGACATTTAACAAACAAAAGTTATAAAATTGGACAAATTGATAAATATCCCTTGGATATCCAATAATATTTTAAATCAGATTTCCCGACGATGTTTGAAAACGATAGCTATTGGACAACTAATTTATCTATCCATTGGATGTATGTTTTGGTTGTCCATTAGGCATTCAAAAAACATACTTTACGCATCCAAAAAGCGGACATTTGACAAGCAAAAGGTGTATAAATTGAAAAAATTGATAAATTTTCCTTGGATGTCCATAATAATTTCAATCCGGTATCCCAAAGATGTTAATAAACAATGTGCTATTATTGGTATAAGTAGCCCGTTGGAATGAAGAAATTGTGCTTCACAATTTAGTCGGTGTTTTAATTGCATTGTATTACGGATAAGTTGAGTTACTATTTAGGAATTGTAATTACTTAATCTATTGTCTTTTTAATAAAACTTTTGACCGACGAACACTTTTATGTTACCACAAGCTATCCGGGCCTATAAAAAAATCGGTTCAGCTATGTCTTATAATGGATTAAAAATTATTGATGTTGTAAAACCATTTAATGGCGAAGCAGAAATAGAAGCATAGTTTCTGAAGTTTGAAATGGTGGTTAAAACGCAATAAAAAAAAAAAAATGAAGAATTCGTTCTGCCTATGCTTTCAGAGGGAGAGGCATTGGCGGTTTTTCTCGAAATGTCTGAAAAACAAAAGAATTCTGCATTAGAAATAAAAAATAAATTGAGAAGAGTCTTCGGAGAAGATCCTTTTGTGGCTTTCAAGAAATTTTGTGAGAAGAAATGGAGGGGAGAGCCAATTGACGCATATGTAACTGACTTAAGGAGATTGGCGAGAAGCCCTGGGCTATCAGGAGAAGTGATCATAAAGAGGGCTATGGTGAATGGATTGCCGGAGGGCTTTTCAAGGGGAATGGTCAACGAGGAAAGTTGTGAATTAGAAGAAATCCTGTGCAGGGTGAGGGCCATGGTTACGTCTAGAGTCGGTTAATGTCGGTGCAGTTGCGGGAGGATCGAGATGGAATAGAGATGAAAACAAAGTTCAGAGAAGGTCGGTGGAGTACTATGAGGACCTCATTTACAGAAAAATTGCCAAGTCAGGCGTTAAAGCGAATCTATCATGCTATCGATGCCCGAGGTAAAGGACATTTCGAGCAGGAATGCATTTCAAGGTTTTCGGGAAACGGATCGGAAGGGGTTGTTATGCCGGAATTAGCCCTCTGATTTCAAAGTCCGGTATTCCTTTAAAAAGAATAAGGCTTACTGGAAAAGAAGTCACAGGTGGTGTGGCCTCCGGGTGCACTAAGTCAATAGTAAGCAGGGACTTGGTGAGAGGAGATGGACTTTCAGAAAAAATTGTTGCATTTGATGGGAGAAGGGTTGAAAGTGAGGGAAACTCAACTGTGCTTATTGAAATAGATGGAGTAGAACGATCTTTTGAGGTTCTACTGATGAAAAATATTATGCCGGCGGGAGTGAACATAATATTAGGATTAGATGTGATTGTAGAATTCGAGGGAGTTTTTATCGATAAGGAGGGAGCACATTTTGGAAATTAGAAAAAATAAAATAAAAGTGTCATTGTCAGACCAAGAGAAGATGGAAAGTTGAGGGTTGATGATTGCGATTTTTTTTGGAGAGTTTAACGGAAAGTTTTGGATGGTAAAATGGAAATGGAAGGGAGAAGAGCCGGTGCTTCAGAATAAGGTGGGAATTTACAGAAGATCTATGAGTGAACGAATAGAATCAAATTTATGAGGAGATGAAAAATGTAGATAGGAATTCTAGAGCCTTGGAGGGGAAAAGAGAGAGGGGTGATTCCTCTGGTGGCGGTCTTGCAGGTAAATAAAGACAAGGTGAGACCGGTATTGGACTTTAGAAAATTAAATATAGATACAAATGGAGGCATCCTGAGGAGACATGTTGTCGGCCGACAGTTTTGACAGTAGAAAAATTTAAAGTTGGAGATGAGGTTTGGGTGAAACCGAATGGAGCGAGGTGTACGACAAGGTGGGGAGTGGGAAAAATCACTGGAGTATTATCGGATTGCAAATTGGAAGTTGATGGAATGGCAAGGCATATCTTGGATTTGAGAAGAATATGTGTTTGATCGATCAAGTTTGTTTTGTTCATTGGTATAAGTAGCACGTTGGAATGAAGAAATTGTGCTCCACAATTTAGTCGGTGTTTTAATTGCATTGTATTACGGATAAGTTGAGTTACTATTTAGGAATTGTAATTACTTAATCTATTGTCTTTTTAATAAAACTTTTGACCGACGAACACTTTTGTGCTCCCACGAACAATGCCTATCGGACAACCTTATTTATCTTTCTAATGGATAAATATTTTTGGTTGTCCATTAGGCAACCAAAAAGTATAGTATAAAATGCATCAATAAGCGGCTAACTTTGCAACAAAGGTATAAATTGGACAAATGGATGGATATCCCTTGGACACTTTTTACATCCCAGAATTGCAACGTTTGGAAAACCAATTGATAACTTTGTGCTGCTAGGATAGTATATATAATATATATATATATAATATATATTTATATATATATCTATATATATATATATATATATATATTATATTATATATATATATAATAATATATATTATATATATAATATATAATAGTAGTACTCTATTATAATGTAAAAATTAATTTATGGTTCGTCCTATGCTAAAATTTTGCGCGAGCAATAATTTTGCATAAGTCGAAGTGAAAATAGTTATTAACCGTCCTGTTGAGATAATCGAGAAATTTTAAGAATCAGAAGAAATTCTCACTCAAGATACTCCAGAACTCCTCCAAACTTCAAACAACTTTCGGCAAGTGAGGTAAATTCTATGGAACTGCGACTTCCGATTTCAATCACAAATTTTCGCACAAAAGAAGAGTCAGAGGCAAGGGTGGAAAACGCGCTGGAACAGTCTGTGACTATTAATTCGCCTACGAAGAAAGAGTATCTCAACAGAAGGGACCTTGTTACAACTTTACTTTTCATTGAATAAATCTTCTATTTTTGAATTATTTTAAATTCCAGTAACTGAGTACTTTATTTAAAAAGATAATTGAAGGAAACTTTTGTTTCCTATTCCATTAAAGATAAGGTATTGCCAACTTTGTTTGCGCTTACTAAAAAGATAATTACTCAGGACTTTGTGTCTATTCCATAAAAGTAAGTGGTGAAACTAGTGTTCATTTTACTAAAGAATCATTGGTGGCCTAGTGTTGTAACGTAGTTTTGAACTACAAACTTTTAACTCATCATATACTTATATAGGGGACTAAAGAAGAGACCACCTACATCACTCCAAGTTCCCTATATAATTGTGATCCCAGAGTTGTTATAGAAGACACCAGATCTTAATCAACCTCAAATTTCACGTAATGATATCATGTCGGACACCGAGGAATCGGACCGCTGTTTTGGCTCAGGTAAGGATTAAGTTCTGTATTTTTAAGAGGCGCGTTTTTTCTGGTTTCACAATTTTAAGGCCAATTTTTTCCTTGCTAGATACTTCGGAACAAATCGTTTTATCAGCTCTTATACACCTTCCTGCAGAAGTTGTTTTTCCTCGCATTTCTCTTCTGACTCGAGAGTAAAATTATTGCATCCCCTTAAGGAATTATCATTCCTATTCGACCAGGCAAAACAGATGTTTCAGGAGCTACGTCCAACAACTTTTAACTCGGTATACATCTGCGTAATTTCGCTGACATTTTAAATTTAGCATCTAAATTAAATTCGGTGAAGATATCGTGCGCCTTCGTTTCTGGCGCTTTTTCCCCCCCTTTCTCTATCGTCTGTTTGCGCCAAAACAATCTCTCTTCATTTGGAATCAGAAATTAGGCGCAATTAGCCAACGATTCTTTTACTTTGTCAATCCTTCTCTCAAACTGCGCGAGCTGTGCTCCTGTTAGTTCAAAATCCTGAATACAAGTTTCATAAGCCTATCTTAATATCTTCTTGTCTTTTGGCTTAAACGTTTTAAAAACGATAATACTAAAAAAAGTTTTTGGGTTTCGAAATTTAACTTTTTCTTTTTTATATTTTGGTACACAAGCTAGGAATTGCAAGCCTTGGTGTCAATGGCCAAACAAACAAGGCTTCAAATTTCCTTTCTACTTCTTCACTGTCCATTTTTCGTGCTCATCACCTGTTCCTACTTCAAAAAACGAAATAGAGCGATGATCTCAATAAGCGCATCTGGGCTCTGCATTTCAAAAACTGCTGTTTGTATTTGTGAAAACCATAAGCTTTTTAGTCGATCCTGGGGCGCAAGTAATAACAGCCCTTTCTATAATCATTGGACGTATTTTCTCTTTCTCCTACCGCAGTTCATGTATGCGCAATAATACTCCTTTAAGTGTCATGGTGAACTACATCATTTTTTATCGTTACATCCTTCGCGTGAATGTTCATGGACGCTTTTCTAGTTGCAGACATACAACCCCTTTCGCATGGATTTCATTCATAATTTTTAAATTATTTTGGATTGGTGGTCAAACCAATTTTGGATTACACTACGAACTTTGATTCCTTATCGAATTCTAAATGGTTCTGTATATATATACAATTCTCATCCAGCTAGTATCAAACTTTTGGAGGTTTCCCATTCTAAGTCACGTATTAATCCAATTACAATTCTGAGTATAAATTAAAAAATTTCACAGTATAAGAACCCACGCTCGACCCATAGTTTAAATGCTAATTTCGTCGTTCTAACAGAGGATAAATTAGCATTTCCATCAAACTGGTTTAATACGTCTGTTAACGGCTGGTATTATTCATCCTTCTAAATCCCCCTGGTCGTCACCTTTTCACCTCGTTCCTAGAAAGCTCAGGTGAATGACGTCATGTGATGATACCAGAAATTTATAAATTCTAAAGACGGAATAGAATGTAGGTCTTCCATATATTAACAGTTTGTCTCCATAACTCACGTAGCTGTATACAGTAAGTAGATTTCTCCGGGCATATCTCAGTCCCGACTTCATTCAGAAGACAAGAAAAGCTCCATACGCCTTATTGGTCTTTTTGAATTTGTTTCTATGCCTTTTTGGTCTTCGTTAAATGGCTGGAGCTATTTCCAACGCTATTTGATTCAATATTCGAGATTATACGTAATTAAAAAATGTAATGTAAGACTTGTAAAGTCGTCAAAAGCTTTTAAAAGCAAGAACATTTGCTCAATATTTAAAATTTTAATGATTTCGACCTTCGTATTTCGTCCTAATGTTTAATTTATGCAATCATCTTTAGACTTTTTAGGTTATCATATTTCTTCCCATGGCCTTAGTACACCTGATTCTAAGAGTCTGAAATTTCCTCCTATCCTATGCCAACTGATTATTCTAGTTTTCGTGTTTCTTGGAATGGTGGATATATGTCGTTTGATTTCTAGTTGTCTTGCTAAATTTAGTTTTTTCGCTTCGGATTGGCAAACTTTGTTCCTAACAAATCTAGTTTCTTTCTTGTCTCCGGAAGCTCTAGAGCATTTTCAGGAAATTAAACTGGCCATGCTTAACGCAGAGCTCTCCAATTCTCTCATCCAGATGTCCAACTGGTCACCGCTTCCCAAGTCGCCATCGGAGCTGCACTACATCAGATGTTGATGGCGAACCAAGAAAATTGATTTTACAGCAAAATTGACTACCCAACAAAGAAAATATTCAGTTTTCGACAGAGAACTCTTAGCAGCATATTTTGCTGTTCTTCATTTAAACACTTTTTAGGAGTAAGCGACGTCTCTTGTGTACAGATCATAAAACCTTCTCTGCTTTTTATAGCAGAAATGCAGCAAAGAAGCGATCGCAGCAAAGACTCTTTCTATCATTTACTAATAACGTCTTCCCTTATATATTAAAGATAAGATATGTGTAGCTGATGCTTAATTACGCTCCATAAATCATCTACTTCATGATCAGTTTGATCTTCCTGCTTTGCACGATCACAAGCCACTGATGAAGATTACAAACTTACAAGCAAGATTCATGCTTTCATCATGACATCTTCAATTTGTGCGATAATACTACTTCCTCATCCATTTCTTCTAAGCAAAATGTGAAAAGTTTTTCAAGATTTAATGCATGTCTCATCAGGTAGCTTCTCTTCGATAGTGAGAGCGCTAATTTGGCCCAATATGGATAATAGATATTTCGTATATGGACTCAATTTGTCATAATGGTAAAAGTTCCAAGATTCACGCCAACAAGCAACTGTTATTCCCATTAGAAAATTCTTCCAGCGCTTGAACGTACACATTGCATTGTTTGGCTTTAACCTTCACCAAACGCTATTCAAGAATCTTCAGAAGCGTTTGATATCTTCTACTTGTATTGATAGAAACAAGATGGATGGAAGCCTTTCCTCTTCAAAAAACATCCACTGCAAAATTGTTTCTTATGCTATCCTACAATGGATATCTAGATTCGGAGGAACTTTATATGTCATTCGGATTCGCGGACATCAGTTGAAAAGTGACTTTTTCTCAGAATATATCTTCCTTATTGGTTCCATCGATCTGAACGCAACTCTTACATCCAGCTAATGGAAAAATCGAAAGTTTAACCGATCTTTTGAAGGGCAATATGGTAGAAAGACTGATTGGTTACTTTCCTTACCCATCATCCTTTTTAGCCTTCATGTATACTAGTGATTCAGGTTGCACATCCATGATATAAAAACACCGTTTTTACGCCGATCTTTTTCCTTCAAATCCTCTTCAAACCAGAATTTGAAGTCTTTCAAATGAAAAAATCATCGCTAGAAATGAAAGAATCGATTTCGACAATCTCCACTTTGATACGTCACGCGATGTTTCTTTCATTCTGAAGCTTAAAAACATGCCACAATTATACGTACGCGTTCGATCGCATCAAAAGACGTTAAGAGCTCTTAACGGACCTTTCTTGTGCTTCAAGGTTCGATGACTGTTTCAAGTTGACGTACCCAACAGGAGAGCTGACTTATGGTTTTTTCCATTGATCGAATTGAAAACCTGCTAAATATGTCTTATGCAAAAAACTCAGATGTTGTAAGACTATCTGCCCTTCATCAATACGATGTTTTGTAGAAGATTTTCACAACCTTCCGATGTTTCCGACAATCAGCTGCCAACAAAGAACTCCTTAACGAAGACACCGAGGCCGTCAGTAAATTCTCCAAACAAACTTATGTGAAATACTTTTAATATATATATAACTTTAAAAAATATCTAATATATCTTAATTATAAAATTAGAATTTCTATAATTGTGTAATATATCTATATATGATTAATTGGTAACATTTTGTATTTTTACTCCATTTAAATGTTGTATGTTTTTATATCTAACGATATAACACAAATATGCCTTATGTTTAAATGCACCTTTTATTCTAAATATATAATAATATTATAATATATATAATATTATATATTTTATATAAGTCCAAATTTGTTTCTGAAAATTATAATATATATATATATATAAATTATTGTATTTAGGGATTTCAATATGTGTATAGTATACTTAGATATTTGAATATACCCAGTTGTGGGAGTATTTGAATATTCAAATTTAAGGTCTACGAGATATGACTTCGAACGTTTGTACGTTGTTTTATGTATTCGGACATAATTAGATTTTTTTGCATTTGAAAGTACTTTAAACTTTATGTATTTTTAGTTATTATTTTTACCCCATTGAAATGTTTTATATTTTGTGTGCATTGTTAATCCACAAATATGTATACATTGAATGAAGGTTAATTTTTATATCTGGTATAATTATTATAACATATTTTTTCACTCCGTGTTTAGCGCAAGAAGTAATATTAATATTTAATTTGTAAAAATTTTCCTAGATGTCATTACTTATGCTAAGCTTTGCGCGAGCAAAATTTTAACATAAGTTCGAAATGCAATATTACTTACAGACTTCCGGTTGAGATACTCGAGCCATTTATAAGAAATCAAAGAAAATGTCCCAGAAGATACTTCTCCAGAAACTCTCCAAACTTCAAATCGAACTTCGGCAAGTGAGGTACAATTTACGGAAAAGGCTGGCGACTCCGAATTTCAAGTCACAAATTTTTCGCTAAAGACGAAGAGTCAGAGGGCAAGGGTGCAAAAACCGCTGAACACTGGTCTGTGTATTAATTGCCTACGCAAGAAAGAGTATCTCAACAGATTGCACTGCAAAATCTTTACATTGAATAAAATCTTCTATTTTTTCCCCAACGTAACTGCCCATTTGTATTTTGTTGACATCAGTAAAAGTTTATTGAGGAAATTTGTTACTTATTCGACAAAAAGTAAGTATTGACTTTGTTTGCGCTTACTAAAAAGATAATTACCTCAGGACTTTGTGTCCTATTTCATAAAAAGATAAGTGTGAAACCTAGTGTTTCATTTTACTAAAGAGATCATTGCAGTGGCCTATCGTTGCTAACGTAGTTGTGAACTACAAAACTTTTAAACTCATCATATACTTATATAGGGGGATAAAGAAGAGAACACTAAATCAGCTCAAAGTCCTTCCCTTAATATATATATAATATATATATATATATATAATATTTATATATTATATATATATAATATTATATATATATATATATATATATATATATATATATATATATATATATATATAACCGGCTCGCCAGATATCCGGAAAAGTACGGCTTGTATCAGGAAACAAATAACATATTTGGAATGTTTGTAAGAATTTAGTAATGGAATACATTCTTTTTAGGAAAATAAATCTTAAATAAAAATATTAAATATAGGAATTGTGAAAATATTGTACAACTTAATTTGTTTTCTGCGGCGCCGAAATTTTTCCAATCCGAATACCAGATTTAATTGTAACCATGTTGTTGAATGACGTGTATAATCTATGTTCAAATAAGTTTGAATTAGTAGTCTTTTTACAGCATTATAAACTATTCTTAAGTGAGAAGAAATGCATAAAATGTAGAGAGAAGCGTAAATTGTATGAAAAAAGAACGTAGTTATAAATGCAATAAAAGGAGTTGTAGAAAAGAATATTCTGCAATATTCCAAAATTCTTTTTCAGGCAACGTCCATCTGAAATATAGTACCGTAATAAAATTATTTTTTTTTTTGTTAATGATGTGCGAGCCACACTGGTAGTTTGAATATTAGGATTAACATGGAAAACAGTTGTAGATTGGTACAGCGTTTGCCGAGGTGTGCGAAATTGAAATTTTAAATAGAAATAAAATTGATAAAAATAAAGATAAAATAGTTTGAGTTGATGAACCTGTGTTTGGGAAACGAAAATATAATAAAGGTCGAGTATTTAAAAGTAAGTGGGTAATAGGTGGAATTTAAAGAGGGACAGGTAAATGTTTTTTCGTTCCTGTAATAAACAGAAATAGTAATACAATTAAAAGAATTTTCAAAGAAAACATCAACCCCGGTGTTACCGAATAACAGACGAGTGGAAGGGGTACCGAAATCTAGGGGAAGTAGATGTAACTTATCTCACAGTGAATCATTCACTAAACTTCGTGAATCCACGAGATCGGGCTTGCACGAACGCTATAGAAGGAGAGTGGTCAAAGGTATGTAATGGAATATAACTTGTCAAACCTGAAATAACGATAGTTAACCTAATAAGTTAAAAAAAAAACCCCCCCTTGAAGAAGTAACCTAACCTATGTTTTGTTCATTTCAGTTAAAATCAAAAATTCCCAATACGCTGATTCCAAATACATTATTGGTTTTCTCGAACATATCGTAGTTTTCGAGATATCTGGCGAGCCAGTTAAGTTTTGGCCATATATAATATATATATATATATATATATATATATTATATATATATATATATTATTATATATACTTTATATATATAGACTATATTATATAATTATATATATATATATTGATATTATATATATATATATATATATATATATATATACTCCCTTGTCTTACCACTAGATCTGGGGTTTGTGTGCGTAAAATGCCCAGGAAATAGGACAGTTTAGTAAAAGAGCATGACTTAACTTGAAAGGAAAGCCCCATTACCCCTAAGCGAGAGCTCGTCGCAGTCTAAAATATTTATCTTTGGGTTTCACAAGACCGCGAGGAACCCTCACTGTGCCGTCATGGGAGTCAACCAGCTAATAAATTATGAAGCTGAAGGAAATTAAGGAATACCAACCAACTAACAAAAAAATGAAGGTAAGAGTAGGAAATTTATAGAAAAAGTCAGATTGTTTTGTCCGAACATCTCAAAGGAGCAGGCGGAAGGTGAGAATTAAATCTGATGGAAGAGTGAAAATTCGGAAGCCTGGAATAAGAGAAATTGTTGGAAATAATCCCGTGGAATAGGGTAAGTAAAATAGTTTTAAAAAAAAAGTTTTTTTCTTTAGATGATTTAAAAAGGAATTGGTATTAAAAAAATTTTTTTTATATATTATAATATATATATATATATATACTATATATATTATATGATATATATATATATTATACTATATATATATATATTATATATATTATATAATATACTATATATATATCATTATTTATATATAAATATATTTATATATATAGGGATTGAAACTTCACCATGAGTGCACGAGTTACGTGAGTCCTCCTTTATCCTTTAAGGAGGATTGGATCAAATTTTAGACGATTTGGAATTACCAGACGATACAGTTGAAAATCGACTATTGAGCAGAAATCAGGATTTAAGTTGTTCGTCCTCGTCGTTGAAAATCTCTACTCAAGTTGAACTCGCTTCTTTCAAGGCGGGTATTTTGAGGATACCTATAGAGCTGTGACTATCGACATATTTCGTTGCCTGGATGGAAGTTGTAAGTCTCGTACTTATTGGAATTTATAAACTATGAACTGAGTGAGTATACTGTAAGTAAAGTGATCACTTGGTTTTAGTAAAACTTTGAAACATTTTATGTGATATTAAACTAATTAAATAATTTTGATTTAAAGTGATTACGTGGATTTAGTAAAACTCTGAGCATTTTTATGCGATACTAAATTAATTAAATGATTTTTATTTAAAGTAATCACTTGGTTTCAGTAAAAATTTCTGTGTGACATTATACTAACTAAATAATTTGGATTTGAAAATAGTTGAAACGTGACTATTTATGAAGTGCTGTTTGTTTAATAATACGGAAAAAGTTATTACTCCGATTGTGCCTTTCTTTATTATAGGTATATTTTGAATAGAAGTCCTTTTAGCCTAATTATCGATATTGTAAAAATTATTGGGAATAATTATATTTAAGAAAATCAGCGTTTTTTTTCTCTCGTCCTCCATTGGTAAAATAAAGATGTATACGTAAAGGGAACAAAACCATTTCAGTGTTATCTCGTCAATGTGGAGTTTACCCCTTGGTCAAGCCTTCAACCATACCCCATCACGAAACCCCCCGCCATTCACTCCTATTATGCACCTTTCTTTTCGCCTCTGCCAAAACAACCGACTATCATTCATCCTTTCCATGCGACAAAACCATTTCAATACACTGTTTATTCTCTCATTTAGGCCTTTTTTTCACACCACACAATTCTCTAAAACGTTAATCCCTCTCTTTATCAATTCTTCTCATACCTAACGCTCTCCTAAGAAATTATCCATCTGAACACAATGCACCTTAGATCTAAACCTCTTATACCATCCCATAGTTTCACTTCTATACAATAACACAGAATTTAAAGGGCTTTTTTATTATATAATTCCTATATTTCCAGATGTAAAGAAGAAAAAGAAAACCAAAAAGCATTCTAAAAAAGAAATACATGAATATGATTCTGAAAAGAATTTTTTAATGACAGAAATCTTCAAAGTCAAAATTTACAGAAAAGAACTTGAAATATTGCAGCTTGAAAAAAACATGGGACTAAATAGATCGGAATCCACCAAAAATCTTCCAAAACCGATCACTGCTACTACAACTTCAAATGTAGATTATATTCCAGGAATTTCTACACTTGTTATGACTAACGAAGATTATGAAGTTAATAATGAAATTTATTATGGAAATGAGGATAACTTAAATTTTTTAATGTAACTTTTAATTTTCAAAATAGAATTTGTTTTAGCAAAATTGAATTTTTATTTCCATATAGAAGAATTTACATTTACTTTTATTACTTATTTATACTTTGTTTTTTATATAACGTCTTATCATCGTAAATTGATCCAATATAAAATATAGTTCTACATTGTAATCCTTAATTTTTACAGGAAGTATTTACGACTTCTTTCTAACTTTTTTTTAGGTATTTTTCAATCATTTAATAAACATATTTACAATATTAAAGAGATAGCTGATACCCTTAGGCGATACGTAAATCTCCTTGATCTCGATACAATTTTGGAAGAGATTAAAGGAAGGGCTAATGAGCTTCATATGCCTCGATAAGATCTGAATTGTATCCATTAAGTCGGGTAAGCGGGGGATTAACTCCTCCCACGGGTCTTTAAAGCTACAGTGCTAAACGTGGACTCGAAATTTAATGACAAAAAAGTAGTTGGCCGAAAAGAGGCGAAGTTAACTAATGAACATTGAAGGAAGTAAAACGTAGCAAGAGAGAAACCACCACAACAGCAGAAGAGCAACTGGACATGAAATTACTAATAAGCAAAGTTGATAGTAAACTTAAACGTCTATTAGAGGAAATTGACCAAAAAAGTACCTCAAGGTCATGGGCTCTTTAGGAGACTCCTTTTTCAGTTTGACCCCAACACAGAAACTGAGACCTTGCTATATAATAAATTTAAATAAGAATGGGCTATTCTTTAGTCATAACAGATAATCCACGGTTAAATATAAAATTAAAATCAGCATTATCATTTGGAATGACTTTCTATTTTTTATAGCCTTTTGAAACTGGCTGTTAGCAGATTATAGGGTAGATATAGGGATTACTCCCTACACCTATCTACGTAGGGTCGAGCAATGGCGCGGTAGCTCTACCATAGTTTCGATCACCCGCCTCGTCAAACGCAGAATGTACTACGGTTATCTAATCAGGAGAATTCACCTTCTCTGACTCGGTATATATATATATATATATATATATATATATATATATATATATATATATGTATATTTTTTTTATATATATTCCTATATATAATATATAATATATATATATATATATATATATATATATAATATATATATATATATAGTAATTATTAAGTTTGGGTCGGTCACATGTCATTCAGTTATTATTCACTTTATAACCTTGAAATGGATTTATGCTATAGGAAACACAAAATTGAGTGCAGAGTTGCAAATTCAGTAAATTTAAATTTATTTAAAGTATTAAAAATCCATTTACAAAATCATCAAGCTATGCCATCTTCACTGATCCAGCCAACGATTCATATAAAATACACAGAAAAACAGTAATTCATGTTGATCAATAATATATTTACCCTAAAATGGGGTAAAATGGGTAATTATTTGAAGATTTTTTTTTTGTCAAAGTGCCAAAAATCAGAAATTGAAGTTAGACCCATTTCTATATAATTTTTTTTCAAATTTAAAGCTTCGTAAATGTTATAGCATAACGAAAATATAAAAAAATGTAAAGTTAAAAATTTTTTATTAAAAAATATTTTAAAATATATTTTTATTTTGAAGCACAAGATTTTAAGAAAAAATATTTTTGGGGGTAAAATGGGTATTTGAGAATGATGTGACTTAGGATTGTACAGTAGTATTGATATTAACACTGAAAGGTAATATAACTGTTAAAGATATTATAAAATTAATTTGGGTCGAAAATAACGTGTAACAAATTTTGTTACAATTGTTAAAGATCATTTACGAAAATTATGATTTTTTTTTTTTAAATTTGAAAATCAAATTAGACCCATATTTATTTATTTTTTTTAATTTAAACATTCATAAATGTTATGGCATAATGAAAATATAGAAAAAATGTAAAAAAAATATTTTTAGTAAATTTTTGGAAAATGTGTCAAAAATTGAAATTGGTGGGAAATGAGTAATTTTGGGGAAAACGAGTAATTTGCCTGGGGGAAATAGGAAAGTAATTGAAAATTATGCTAATTACAATTGTACAGTATTATTTATTAATATAGCAAGTATATGAAACTGTTACAGATATTAAAAAAATAATCTTTCGGTATTCTGGCGCTCCTATTTTATTATCCTTCTTGGAAAATATAAAAAATTAAAATTTCTTTTCAGTAATAAAAATAATAATAGTAATAGTACATAATAACAATAATAATAGTATAATAATAATAAAATAATGATTATATTAATAAGTATTTATATCATTGACTCAACTTTACCAATATCTAATTTACCCCAAAACCATTCACCATTAATATTTTACGAACTAAAAGGAATATGTGCAATTGTTTACATCATAACTCTTAACTCTATACTTTTGTATATGATATTAGTCAGATTTTAATCCAAACTGAAAATTGGACGAAGATACAGACCGTTAGTTTATTTTTGGAGTTATCTGAAAAATTATTTTTCTGAAAAAGGAAGAAATTTTTTTTTTATAGTTGTCATTTATTTAATTTAAATTAAATACAATTATTGAATATAATATCTTTTCTAACAAAAACAAAAAACAATTGAAGTTCCTAATCACTTCAATTATTAAAAAAAAACTATCTATTATAAAGTTACTCATTATACCCCATGATACTTCTCATTTTTCCCCATGTTTTAAGGTTATATATTATATATATATATATTATAATATTATATTTTATATATATATTATATATATATTATATATATATATATATTATATATTATATATATTATCATCACATATATATATATCAGACTTTACATTAGTACATGCATTTGTCTACTAAACTACAGCAGATACATAAAAATAAATAACATTTTCCGAATCAGCGTAAAACTTTAAGAAAACTAGAAAACTAAGTAAGTTTACTGTTGTATAAAAAAAATTATAAATTAAAAAAAAATGCAAATGTACTACGTTTTAAGAATTCGGTATTTTGGTTGGTTTATGAGTATGATTTACGCGTCAAGAAGCATCAGTTGCCAAAAATGTTTTTTTTTTTTTTTTTTTTTTTTTTTTTAACATAAAACAAATTCATTCAGATTAAACCACAAAGATGAAACGAGTCAGGGTCTCTCGGCCTCACCGGGGGACGGCGGGGGTGATACTTCGTCCCCCTCTGTCCCACCGTCGTCTCGAGCCCCTTAAAAAAAGAAAAATTATAAAAAAAAATTAAAATATTTTCTCGAGAGCATGACAAAAACAATTTTTGGTAACTCTAGCGCTCCTTCTATTGCAGAAACGGAAATGGAACAGTTGTCGTACAATCTCGTAATGTATTTATTTACATTATTATATATATATAAAAATCTTACTTCAAGACTTTTCTATTTTTTTTATTACATTTTCCGAACTAAAATTCTTCACTGATTACAAAAATGTCATTTGTTTTAGTGTAGCATTTGTAGCTTTGCAGATAAATGCATGTACTAAAGTAAAGTCTTACTATATATATACTATATATATTATATGTATATATATATATAGTATATATATATATATATATATATATATAATATATATATATATATATATATATATATATATATATATATATATATATGAAAAGGAAAGACCTTAAAATCCATGTAATAATTTTTTGCTCTTCTAATAACGGAATACCGCTATTTGTTAAGGAGTCAATTATTAAAGCTATTCTTAAAGTATTTCATCTATTTATCCTTCTTAGTATGTTTCTCATTTCTTTTATTCGTCATATTTTTACTCAATTATTCGCATTACTTAATTTAAAGGGCCTTTATTTACTTCTATTAAAATCATTTTTTCCCCGAGTTCTAATTATCGCAATTATTACTGTATAAATTAAATCTAAGTTAAGTAACGAATCTTAAATGTTGTATTATATTATTATTTATGTTTTTTTTCTAATTGCGCCTTATTTTCATGCTTATTATTTATTTATTTTTTTAGCTTTTCGTTGAATTCCTTTTCATTCACATATGCGCCATTTTCAATCTCTCAAAACCGTTTGATAAAAGCATTTTTTCAATGAACTTCGTATTTATTAGTTATTTAACGTTTGCCTTTACTAAAAATGGTGAGAATCCATCTATATTTGATGTAATAAAGTTGCTAAGATAGAAGTGCGACCTTAATTAGCTTTAGTTATCTAGAACTGATATATATCAGTGACCCTTAATTTTTGAAAAAAACTTGTATTATTCTATATAAATTAGTTATTTATTTTCTTGTAACATTTAACTTATTTATTAAGGATTATTTTTTTAATAGTTTTTAGTTACTCAAATACCTGATATTTAGAGGTGCCATAAATGTTTTTCAATCAATTTAGGAGCTTTGCTCTTTCCTTTCCTTGGTCTATTAAAGAAATACAAAAGAGTCTACTCTCTTCTAAATCTAGGTCTACCTGGATTTGCTTCCGAGCAACTGTAAGGTCTACCTTCAGGTGTGGTCTACAGCATGCTCAATAGTTCATAGTCGTAGTTCATAGTCTACCGTGAATAAAGAGCGAGTCTGCTCTCTCTTAAACATCAGGTCAATTTATTGTAAGCAACTGTAAGGTCTACTGGTTATATATATATATATATATATATAATATATATATATATACCGTAGTATATATTTATATTATTATATATATATATATGCTATATATATATATATATATAATATATATAATAGTATATAGATTATATTGTCTACCGTGAGTAAAGAGTAAGTCTACTCCTCTTAGACATTAGGTCTACTCAGTGTTACTTAAAACCGCTCTTGAAAAAACTATATGTTATAAACAGAAATTTCTGAAACAATCATCGTCATTGCCTGAAAATTTTAAAGGGGAAAGCAAATGATTAGTTTTTGTTGTTTGGGATCGCTGCGAGAACTGTTGTATGGTTACTTTCTGTGACTCTGATTGGACTAAAGCTGGATTTTAACTGTAGACTGTTTGAAATTATTGTTAGTGTTTTTGTATATGATTACGATGTCATTGATTGGTGATTTATACTTTTTGCATTTGGTGTGTTATGAAGATTTGTTAATTGGTGGAGGTTATTATTATTTGTTTGGTGTGAGGATGGGAGGGGTTGTATGATGGGTTGTGGGGTGTTGCTTGTGGTTGGTGGAGTGCGTGTTCTAGCGTGTGTTTATTTGTTTTATTGTGTTTATTTAGTTGGTTGTGTTGTTTGAGTTAGGTGTGTTTGTGAGCGGTCGGGTGTGTTTCTGTTGTGTTGTTATTAGTTTATCTGGTCTTTTGTATGTAGATTTAGAGTGTATTTTGTGTGTTCGTGGTTGCGGTGTTGGTTTATTGGGGTTCTGTGTCATTTAGGGGTGTGAGTTGTGTATGGTGGCTTGTTTTGACGTTGTAGGGCCTTTGGTTGGTGTTATGGCGGGCGGTGTTCCTTATGGTTCGTTATTATATGGGGTGTTGTATGTGTATATATTATATATATGAGTGTATGCTAGTGTTAGTTGTAGGTGTGAGGTAGTGAGTGAGTGGGGTGAGTGGCGTATGTAGTGTTGTGTGTTATCGTAGGTTAGTGGGGTGAGGTTATCGGTGTTTGGGTGGGTGATGGTGTTATGTACTGCTGTATGGGGGCGATATACCCATTTGAATTTTGCAATTTTTGTAATTTTTTGATTCAATATATTTGAAGAAATTGATTTTCTTTAACTTTATTCATCATTAGCGTATGTTTGCATACAAATATCCAGTTCTTCAATGACAGGCATATAGTGGTTTGCCCGTAGGTACTGCCTTGTTGAGCTTGTTTGTTTGTATTCGATGGTTAGAATGTTGGGCGTGATTTTAACCTCGTTACGTTTTTGCACTACATCTTTTTGTGCATGAGCGTGTTTTCTATCTTCGTTACGTTTTTGCGATGCATGTAAATATCGAACAGCGATACGCTATCAAATTCTGTGTGAAACGTAACAAGTCTGCCACTGAGATATTTGCTTCTTTAAACCAATCTTATGGGGATGCCACTCTATCGAGAAATATGGTTTTTAAGTGGCACAAAGCTTTCAAAGAGGGCCGAGAAAATGTTCAAGACGACTCTCGTTGCGGAAGACCAATCTGATTGGTTCAAATTGGATGAAAATGTGAAGTTGTTGTTATAGCTGTGATGGAGAGAGACCGCCGGTTCAGTGTCAGAGTGATTGCAGAGGAAGCTGGTTTGGATAAAAATGCAGTTCATAGAATTAATAAATAAATTTTTCGCATGGGCAAATGGTTCGTTAAAATTCTGTGGAGCAGAAAACGAACAATGTCAAAATTTGTCAAGATTTACTTGAAAGACTCGAAATGGAGCACAATTTTTTGGATAAACTTATAACAAGCGATGAATCATGGGTTTTTGCCGTTTGGTTTCAGGATCGTACTCAAAGTGCGGAATGGAACACAAAAAATTCTCCTCGTCCGAAGTAACAACGTATGAGCCAGGCCAAGGTGAAAACACTATTGTTTTTTTTCGACAGCCGTGATATTGTGCACAAGGAATTTGTACCTTCAGGACAGACGTCTCCTACAAAGATGTCTTGGAACGACTTCGAAAACGAGTTCAGCGAATCAGAACAGACATTGCAGACTATTGGATGCTGCACCACGATAACGAGCCATCTCACACTGCGCTCTCAATTATAGAATTTCTGGTGAATAAAAACATTCAAGTACTTCCACATCCTTCATACAGCCCAGATCTAGCTCCGTGCGATTTCTATCTCTTCTCTAAGTTGAAAATGAAGTTGAAGGGTTATCATTTTGGGACGATGGAAAACATAAAAAAAAACTAACACGTGAACTAAACACACTTCAGAAAAATGACTTCCGGTACTGCTATGAACAGTTGAAAAAACATTGGAACAGCTGTGTAACATCCCAAGGGTCATACTTCGAAGGAGATAACTTGCAATTTCAGGTAAGTCCAATACATAATTAAATACGACATCAATACACTTACTTTTGGGACATAACATGTATATGTTTGTAAAAGGATCACTAAGGAACCTCCTAGGGGTTTCTCAATTTTCGGTGTTGTTTTGTTGCAGAGCTGTAACAAAGTTGTTACGTGTTCTCCTAGGAAATTTCTCCAAAACTCTTCCAGTACCTACAAGACCAACAAATGAAGAAAATGAAACAGATAGTGGAGAAAGTGTGAGTGAAGAATGGGCATCTCCTGAAATAAATGATCAATCATATCAATCGACAAGCTCTTCGAATCCACATTTCTTAACACAAGCATATCTGAACGACCTAGTTCATGATTTAGGCCTAAGTAATCATAAAGCAGAACTATTAGGAAAATTACTGAGTTTAGACATAGGGAACGCAATTTTCTTCCCTATTTTGTAAATAACAATGTGATGACATTCTGTAATGATGTTTTTGCCTAATGAATGCTTTGAACTTCCCATACGTGCCACAGGAGTGGAGCCTTTTTGTAGATGCCTCAAAATACAGTCTAAAGGGAGTTCTCCTCCACAATGGGAATAATTTAATGCCTTCTTTTCCAATTGCCCATGCAAGTATGACTAAAGAATCATATATTTTGAAAAATTTGCTGAACCTAATCAAACATATTGGGCATAAGTGGAAAATGTGTGGTGACTTGAAATTGGGTATGCAACAAGGCTACACCAAATATGGAAGTTTTTGCATGAGTAGGATAGTCATGACAGAAATTCCCATTATGTAAGAAAGAAATTTGGCCACAATGTATTTGGAAAGTTGGAAAAAAAACATAGTGTATGAAAAATTGGTAGCCAGTGAAGATGTTCTGTTGCCCCCTCTCCACATCAAGTTAGGCCTTATTAAACAATTCGTTAAGGCCATGGATTCATCTGGAAAAGCGTTTACGTACCTTTCAAAAACGATCCCACGTCTTTCGGTAGCAAAAATAAAGGAGGGCGTGTTTGTGGGTCCCCAAATTAGAAAACTAAATTAGAGAATATATCACATATATTCACCGACTATTTACAAAGAATCTATCGTAAAAACTTTAGTTTACAGAGCATACAACCTATGTTCAACTTAGAAAACCTTTGATGAAATTTGCCGCATTAGGTAAAATTTAATTAACTGTGATCATCCACAATATTTAGTTGAAAATTTAATTGTACAAAAAATAAATATATTTAGAACGTTGGAAATAAAATCAAAAACTTTATAAAATCAAAGGCTGATGCTGAATTCCTAAATTACTGCAAAGATAATCAGCTGTTTCCAAACTTTCTCAACATAAGACTTTATAATAGAAAACTTCAGAATAATGAACTAACAAAAGATTTCAAACTCAAACTACTTTTATTATTTCGAATTAGGCTGAATTTCCTATTCAATTGACTTATTTTTTTTTTTATTTAACTTCTTAAATATTAGTTAACATAAATCAAATTTAGAATTATCGTAACGAAGGTTATTTCTCGTGAAGGTTATTACAAATAAAATTCATCAAATTAGACTGATCCTTTTATATTGCAGAATCATTAATTCATTTACCGATTTTGACTTTTAAAGAGACTCGAGTCTTTCTATTAAAGACTAAACTTTTTTTTTTCTTTTAGGTTTTATATAAACAGTGGTGTCAGTTTTTAGGCAGAAGGATTCTAGTCTAAAATCCGTGTACGAAATTGGCTCATACAACACATTACATTTGTTTTGTTTGTTACAACAGATTAATTTTTGATTCTTCATAACACTTAAACTTATAATTGAATTCTCTCTACTGTATATATCAGGGTGGGGTTTTATTGATTGTAGACACTTTTTGCCATTTGCAAAAATTTTTTATATTTTCACATTTACCCTAACCGTGTTCATCTGGTTCTTTGGTAGTTTGACGAGTATGTCCCGTCCCGCACGGTTAATTACGTTATCAGTCAAAAATACTGGAGGATTCATGCCCATGAACTCTCGTCGTCTGTTGTGATTCTCATAAGCCCACTCTGGCAATACCTGTAGTAGGATATATATATATATATATATATATATATATATATATTATATTATATAATATATTACTATATATTATAATATATATATATATATATATTATATATAATATATATATATATTATATATATATATATATATATATATATATATATTCCCATGAAAGGCTTTCACTTTTCAGAGGGACTAAAATCCACTTCCATCTGGCCTTTAATTTTTATCATATAGAGCTTTCTGGAATCTTGAGAAGCCTCTGAAACGCCAGTCCAGGAACTGACTCTGGTCCATGAAGAAATTTGACCGGTTCACAGACATAGCTTATGGATTCCAGATATATTTCTTAAAAGACATCGATTGATATTCGACAAAATGAATTTTTAAATTATTAATCCTTTCACAATGCATAAAAAAATATATTCATTGACAACAAAGAAGAAAAGTGTCTCAAGATTATGAAGTTTGGATTTGTTAATACTTAGATGAAATTCTGGAGTTACAAATTTACACATTACTTTGAGACCGTTTGCAATAATTTATTTCCAAGATTCAGGATTTTCGGCAATGCCAATTATAAAAAATTTGTTAATAAAGGTCTACGCAAATTCAATTATAAGTGAAACTGGAACCCATTGGACGCCCTGGTCTCACTGTGGAAATTGATGAAGCATTATTTTTAAAAAGAAAAAGCATTGTGGAAGTCTACTTCCCTAACAGTGGGTCTTTGGAGTCTGTCGGGAAACAGACGAGCTGCGATATTGCATCTGGGAAATATAAGTCTTAAGGAAGAGAAGATTTTTCTTCAATTAATAGCGAAGGACCTGTAGAAACATGTGCTAAACTTTTAGGCATATATGTTCATAAGCTAAAAATGTGGATTTGTTATAGAAAAATTACAGCGAGAGAGACGTTTCTAAAACCTTTGTCGCTTACTGAGGCACTCTTTTCTAGAAACGCTCACTCATCGAGAGCATGCCAGGACGGTTCCAGACAGTCATCCGTGCCAGAGGGGGGTCATACACGGTATTGAGATAAACCCAACACCCTTGGCGGCCGTCGCCGTAGGTATATTTCTAATGCCCGAGATTAACAATGAGAATGGTTACGATCCTAATGTATCCCTTCAGTGGTCAACAAGGAAGGCAGAGTGGCAGAAATTAATTTAGCAAGGAATAGCAATAAGGACCCGAAATAGCTTTCATAAATTTTTAAATTTTGTTTAAAAGATTTAGGGAAACCTGGTCGAAGATAGACAAGAGAAAGTACCGTACTGGGATAGAAAAAGTCAGCCAGGACGTCCGTCTCAGTATGCTGGAATTTTTTACAAAAATTACTTACAAAACAGTATAGAGCTGATTACCGTATATTGCTGGAGTTGGTAATAACATTCCTTGGTGGTAGTCAATCAAAACGATCCTCATATCGCGTTCCTGGAGCCTTAAGCCACGCACGGTGGATGGCCAAGGCTATTTCTGCTTTTAAACTATATTTATTCCAAGACCAAATCGAACTGACCAAACATGAGATAAATTCAATCACAAGAATATGCACTTTTCTTATCACTCTATTTACGGGTGTAGTTCCTAGCACCTCTAGCGGTCAAAGCTTCATATCTGAGTATAGGCAAGTAGATCCTGAAATCAGTAGTGCTGCCGTGAAAAATATATAAAGCATTTATGGTACCTCTCACCAGAAAATGCCGCATTCTCTTTCTTTGATGATGAGGTGCCAATAGTGATGAAGCGAAAGATGGTAACTATAGTAAAGACCGCAGAAGACAGATGCTGGGAACGAAATAAAACGATACATTGTTACTAGTGAAGAGCACGAAGACCTCAACTGTTTAAAAGAAAAACAGTTCGATCATTTTATGGGCTTCTCAAGATTTACAATAAATACAAGTTTTTTAAATAAATGCCCATCTACTTGGAGAGATGATATTAACTTCAAACGTTGGTTGCAAATAGTGAATAGCATTGTAGTTGTTAATGATATTGCAGAAAAAGAAGCGAAACTAGTCCAGGAATATCAGAATATTCTTACCAAGAACGAAGATGAAAGGCAATTCATAATGCAGATTGTTAGTTAACACAGGAAAACATACCAGAAGGTTACCAAATCTGGCCTAATGAAGCAGTAAATTTTGATGTTATTAAATTATTATTATTATTATTATTATTATTATTATTATTATTATTATTATTATTATTATTATTATTATTATATCCTTTTAAAATACAGATGGTACTTTGTGAATTGTGCTTATTTCTGTTGTTTACCTTAATATTAAACATACTGCCTAATTTTCTGCGAAATTCATAATTTTAGCTCCTTTTGGGGTCACCTTAAAGTAATTATATTTAGCTGAAATTTCTCAAGCAACAAGCATTTATATATTGGAACAAAATTAGGGGTTGGGAACTAGGTATTTCAAAACTTTGAAAATAAGGGTCAGTCTAATATAATATATATATATATATATATATATATATATAATATATATGATATATATATATATAAAATATATAAAATAAAGGTTCATGTATAAATATATATATATATATATATATATATATATATATATATAAAAGCTTTGCAGGCCTTAGCCATATTAACTGTAGCAGCACTACGTGCAGAAGATAGTGACATTATTGAATCAATCTCCACCTACTTCGCCTACACCTTCATCGTCATCTCCAACAGGGTTTGTACCACTAGTGCTCAGGACCCCTGAGGATGGCAAGAAAAACTATTATTATTATTATTATTATTATTATTATTATTATTATTATTATTATGAAAAATGCTATATTCCTTTCATCTTTATTACAGGTGCTACGCGTAAACGAATTGTGGCAAGTTACAAACCTTCTGACGGCGAGGAGGAGGAGATCTACGAGAAAGCGAGGAAGTCGGGATGCAACAAATTACTCGATTGTAAGTACCTAAACTTTCTAAGCTTTTAGTTTTTTTTTTTTAATATTCATAACTTACCTACATTACCTACCAATCAAATTCATGTATAATTTTAAATATCCCGGTTTTTATTTTTTCTAATAGATAACGACATCTCTGATTCCGGATGGGAATATCAACGAGCCGATTCGGAGATGGAAGAGGAGGAAATCTCCTCCAGGGTCAGGATTAAGGATCCTCCTTCTATCATAGGGAAAGGGAAAACTTTCCCTAGATGTAAAGTTAAAAATTTGAAAACTTTTGAAGGTAAGCCTTCAAGCTCTGCTGCTGCTGCAGCTGCGACAGCAACTATGCACAGCCAACGACCATCACGGAGCGATAATTCCACATGGGATCCGTCCGGATCCCATGTATTTCAGAGTGGTGTTGAGAAGATGAATACCGTTTTTGAGAGGCAGAAAAATACAGAAAAAATAAGGATGATCTAAGATTAATAGAAAATCTTAAGAGACCAGCTTCCCCTTCCACTCCCAGAGCCTTATGTTGGGGTAGCGGAAATGGAGAAAAAAATTGAAAAGAACAGAAAACTAGCAGAAAAAATATCGCAAATGTGGAAAGAACTTGAATATGATGCTATCAAACAAAGAAGGGTTATGGCAATACAGGTCAGAGACTACGCCAAATACAAAAAGGATTCGGACCCAGAACAAATAGGGAAGTTTAAAAGGTTAACGGCAGAAAAAGGGACCTTCAAGGGTACTCTATTCGTGCCCTATATATACACCTACTTAGGGGTTTTTCCTTAATATTAAGCGACATGCCATTTGGGTCCATAAAGAAGCTTTTGAGAATGAAGAAGACTGATATCTTCGTGGAGCATACCAAAAAACTCCACAAAGTGAAAGTAAATCTAACGGCTGAAATAGTCGAAGAAAATAGAAACCTGTCTGCCAAGACGACCACTCCTACTGCTGCTGATTCTGCATCTTCATCTGCTGGACCTTCAACACCCCGAAAAGTGTTGAAACTCCATCCGGTCCATAAGCTGTACGAGCGATCAGCTATTAGTCTACTTTGGAAGAAAAAAGAAGAGGAAGAGGAAGATAGAGAGCGAAGAAATATATTGGGTTTGAGGGCTACTTACTCCCCCAGAAAGTACATAAACTCTGATATGAAAACAAGTAGAATACTTTACCGTTGCCCTGTGTGTCAGAAAAAGGACACCAGGGTAAGACAACATATTAAGAGAAAGCACAAGGCCTTAATCTGAATGAACAATTGAAACTACAAGAAATGATTAATACAAAGTTAGAGGAAGAGGCCTTACCAACCCAAAAAGCAAAGAATATACTAGGAAAGACAGACCAAAGAACAGTACACATCATCTAAGAAGAATTCAGACAAATCATCCAAAAATGTAACGATAATGCAAAACTCAAAGACCTTTAAGAAGGGTTTGATTTGAAATTAATAAGAAAGCAAACCACCTTCAATATATAGAGGCCTTCTCCGAAGGTGTCTCCTTTTATTCAAAGGGAATATGCCCACCAAAGATTTTACAATCAGAAAACATTGACCAACATAAATGGCATTACCAATTTAAGAAACTTCTCAGCAAGACCTGGTGACCTCGGCATTTCCAGTCAAATAAAATTATGCACTGTCCTGGGCCATTTTTTAATCTACACTATTAAGAACTCGGATCTCAGCGAATGCCTTATAACGATTCAGCAGTGTTATCATTTAATTGACATTCACAAAAAATACTGTGGGATGAAGAAATGGCCCAGAATGCCGAATGGCAACTTAAATTAGTAACATCAGATGAATTCGAAAGGTTGAAAATAAGAGATATTTTGGATTTTCCTGAAAATCCTATAAATTTTTTCGATACTCAATAAAATATCGACCATAAGGAGTCAGGAGATCGCAAAGAAATGCTTCAATATAAGGAAATTAAGATCATTCAAGTCATTTTCCTCACACGTTTGACACTATCTACTGGGAGAAAATCCCTTAAAGGGAAAAAATGACCGTATACCATACCAGAAACGCATTACGAAGATGGAAGAAAGACATTAAGAATGGGAACGATCGGTCAATTTTTATATTGCCCATTTCCATCCACAAAACAGCCAGTTATTTTGGTAATCCCCTGTCAGCGATGGCCCAAACGAGATACGTAAGATGCATCCTACCTCATTTCCTCGGTAGGGATGTGCAAAACAGAGACAGACTTTTCCCTACTAAACATGGCAAAGGGAAAACCTTTAAAATAATCAATTAGTACTTCAATCTGACATGGAAGATAGCACATCTGAAATATGTCGGCTTCGGGATTTGCACGAAAGTATTAAGAAAAAAAGATCTCAACAGACACGGCATTTCAAAATGCAGAAATGAGAGACGATATCGCAAAAATGTCAGCACACAGTAGTAAAACAGAAGAAAAAATACGGTTCAATCTTGCCAAATGCAGACGTCGTCTGGAATCAATATCTGAACAACGACGGTAAGTGTGAAAAATTCCTTGGGATAAATATAACACAATTAAATAAAGGGTTGTCACTGAAGGAGGAGGAGAATGCGGACGAGTAAGAAAGAAATCTTTTTGTGATAGGTGAAAGAAAAGAAAGAGAATATGATGAACAAAAAGTAGAAGAAGAGTTAGTACAAGTGGGATAAGGATTGGAAAGAAATGAGAATGAGGAAGATGAAGAAGAAAGGGTAGAAGGAAAGAAAAGGAAAGAGAAGAAGTGAAGGAAGGAGTAGATGAATAAAAGAGAATGATTGATATGGAGATTGACAATGACGTGGTTTAGAGTACACCTTCGTCATTTAAACTGGCTTAAAACATGTTCCAGTAAATTTCTTTAAATAAATCTTTTTTGTATAAATGACTATTCACTGAAAATTCAATTTCCATTTATGGGGATTTAGAATCAAATGTTTTCATGCATGATTTCACTTATAGGTCCAAATTTCCAGAGACAAGATTGTGGGCTTGATTCGGAAATTTAATAGTCTAGACGCTAATGATCACTTGACACTCAGTTCCATCAAGTACTATAATGATAATATGGCTGCGCTAATTACTGAACTAGCAACCATTTTCATAGATATTGTAGACATGGTTCAGAATTATGCTAGAGATAAGTTCTTAAAGTATAGTGGGATGATAATGAAAATAATGGCTATGTATAAAAGAGGAATAAGGGTGCATGTTTGACATATCAGGTGATTGCCGTCTTCTTCAACTGTGTGTGTAGTTATGAGATAACTCAGAATATGATTGATGGATTTATTTTTAGATATAGGTTAGCAAAGTATATATATATATATATATATATATATATATATATATATATATATAATTATAAAATATTATATATATATATATATTATTTTAAATATATTTAATTTATAATATATATTATATATTTATATTATATTTATATTGATTATTATTATTAGTTATATATCTATATATATATATATATATATATAATATAGGTATATGCAAAGTATATATATAATATATATATATATATATGTAGAACCACTTGAGGATGAATCATAGATGGTCTAGACATGAGGAAAATAATTTGGGACATTCAAAAAGTGAGAGGAAGAATAATGAGTTTGAGTGAAAATTGAAAATTTAGATAGTGTTAGAATAGATCAGGGACTAAAAGAGCATGCTACGAGTGATTATCATGAGAATGTCGTCCGTAAGTGCACGAAGACTACAACTGAAAAAGACAGGAAGTATATTCACTTAAAAAGGTCCGAAATTTTATTGGAACAGTCAGCAGTTTACTTTTATCTATCTGGAGCTGAAAAAAAGCTCTACAAGGTATGAAGATAAGTGGTTTAATCTCCCACTTGTAGTTCCAGAACTTGGTGAGTTGGACTTATCATAAATCAACATCCTTGATGATAGTAAGATGGGTAGGCTTTGACAAGATGTTAAACTCGTTTCTGTAAGTCTAAGGCGACCTACCCCTGTCAAAATTTGATAAATCAAATTCAAGAGAACAAGATTTTAAAGAATTAAGATAAGGAACACAAGAGGGGTGATTCAAAAACTATTACTCTTTCTCACTTAAGAGACAAAGAATGTCATGCATGATATGGCGTACACGGGAAGAAGAATAGGTCTTCCAAGGTAGAAGATAAAAGAATATTGAAACTACCACCAATAAATGCTGACAAACCTTATGAGCTAAAATACATCTTTATGGATTGGAATATGGATTGGCTTTTCAGTGGAAGTGAAAGGTCGTATATTATTATTCCCATCACGGCCAGTGGTGGTGTTTGCAAACCTATCCTGATAAAAGCAAATTGTCTGAAGACCGTTGGAATATGCACGATATAGGAAAAGCTAATGTATCGACGTTGAAATTATGCGAGGTGCATCAGTACCTGGAAAGGTCGAATATATCGCTCGTGGACGACGCGGAGGTCTTACCGGCGCAACCGCAGAGGGATTCTCAGCCGGGTTATGAAGCCAGCTCATCATAGTGTTCAATGCACCGCTGAACATATATTTCTAGGAGTACGTTATTTACAGCTGATTTGGGTTTGTATCATTTAAGTGAAGCTGAAAAGAAATTTTTACAATTATATAAGTGGTATAATTCTAAGTATATTATTATTGAGGGTATTTGTTTAGCTACTGGATTGGAGAATAAAAAATCACTGTTTCCGTATTTTAAGTCTAGTTATAATTCTAATCAATTTCTAACTTATGATATTGATGTCATTCAATCTAAGGGTACTTCTAGAACCCATTTACCTTTAACCCATTTCAGACGTGTATTAAATGCAAGCCAAAAATAGGTGTTATGGTTGATAAAGATATTCAAACTGTTGTAGCTAGTAATTCTAAGTTATCTTCTACTGAGACCTTAAATGTATCTTATGGTAAGTTTGAAATGTGTTTTTTTTTTTTTTTTTTTCCGAGTAAAGAGGCCTCTCAAGTTCAGGATACTGTATACGCTATTAATGTTACGGATTGTATTGATTTATATGGTCAAGATGTTGCTATGGTTCATTATCATTTAAAACCACCTACAAATCTCGCTGTTTTAAAAACAGTATTAACTTTGCATTATTTTTTGTTTTATGCATATTATTGCAATAATGGAAAAAAAACATGATAGAAGCACTGTTTGTCGTAGATGTATATTAATTTATTACGAGATTTAGTGTTTCCATTGATGTTTTTCACATTCATCAAATGGAAAAAAAGGAAGGTACTCAAATATATCCACAAATAACATGTAAGTAATCTAACGTAATCTAACCAATGGCAATCGAAAAATATCGATTTGTCAAAAAACTTTTTTTTGGATCATAGACGGACAGCCTAGCATTACCTGTTTGACTTTGGTCCTGCCTATTGGTCCAAGATTCTAAAATGAGGGTTTAGGGGCAACAGACTTATCTAACCTCACCTTAAATAAATTAACCTAACTTAACATAACCAAACCAAATATTTATAAATTCCATTTTTGAACGAATTGAAAAATACTCGGCTACCATGTTTATCAACACAATAATTAAGTCTGTCAGAAAGTATTTCGTTTTTTAATTTGCTAATATTACCAGGGCTGTAGAGTCGTTAAATAAATTTTTCGACTCCAACTCCGACTCCTTAAATTCAGATTTGGATTTTCGACTCGGACTCCGACCCCGACTCCACTTAAACAAAAATTTTCGACTCCAACTCCACTTAAACAAAAAATTTCGACTCCGACTTCACTCTAACAAAAATTTTCGACTCCGACTCAAGGAGTCAAATTCAAAATTTCGACTCTGACTCAGCTTAGTGCTTACAGAGTTACAGTAAAACTTTTTTGTTTCAACTTTTTTTTCCGCTTGCTTTGAGAATAGAAAAAAAATATACCACTTTTTTTTTAAATTAATTAATCTCCAAATGCTATAACGGTAAAGAATCGTAAAGACAAGATGTAGGATGAAAATCACATTACAAAAAACTACATCTCCCTGTTGTAAACAGATGTATTTAAAACTTATAAGTGCAACCTATTTTTAATTTTTATTAATAAAATGCTCATTAAAATAACAGTTTATAACTTTCAGTTTCAAGTAGTACTTAAAAAGGTAAAATCATATCTTAATTATTTGTCATAATATAATATATATATATATATATATATATTATATATATATATATATATATATATATATATATATATATAATATAGGCTATTTATAAGATGTTGAACTCCAGGAACGAAAATCAATAAAAAATGTAACGTTTAATTCCAATGATTTGAGGTTAAATACATTATAAATACTGGATTTCAATGTAATTTAATTATATTAACAAAAGTTATAGTAGAATTGACACATATTTTTTTTGTTTGCTTCACACCTATAGTCTTATAAAAATGAGTAGCTTAGGCGTGCTTAGGCTATTTATTTTAGTTTTAAATTTGTGAATGTATACGTAAAGTTTGTAGAAACACCTTGACAATAATAAATTGATATTTGATATTTTTTATATATTTTATGTTTGATCCGGGGTGGGGCCTTCGCCCCCCCCTCTATATCATACCCCCCGTCCCCGCAGAGCGGGGTGCCGCCGCTCGCAAGCTCGCGGGTCCGGGGGGGAGTTTTTTTTAAAAATAAAAATACCCATAAATTTTAATAATAAATCGAAATCAATAATTAGAAAAAGAAACATTAAGAAAAAAAATTAAATTCCTATTAAATAATAAAATAATAATAATAATAATAATAATAATAATAATAATAATAATAATAATAATAATAATAATAATAATAAATAATAAAAATCTTTGTTAATTTCTTAAAAATTAAAAAATGCAAATAAACGCTAATAAATAATAGAAATTGCAGCATAAAGGAAAGGCCCGAAATTCGTTGTTTTTTTTATCGAAAATTTCCCCCGTATAAACCGGAGTCAACATCTTAAAGATGTCCATTATATATATATATATATATATATATTATATATATATATATATATATATATATAATATATATATATATATATATATAATATATATATATATATATATAAAGAGTGTCTCAAAATAATGTACTAACACTTTGAAAGACTATGCAAACGTTATTTATGAGCATAGTGACAAGTTTAAAGGCTTGAATTACAGAACATACATGTATTTAAAGATTCATGTTCGCAAATGTTCAAAATGATGACCGTCATTGTCCAGACACAGCTGATAACGCGAACCAATGGAGTCAAAAACGACACGAAACAGTTCATTTGGAATGTTGCGACATTGTCTTTCGATTTTCAATTTCAATGCATTTATCTTTCTTTGTTTAACTCTGTCCTTGAGGTATCCCCATAAAAAGAAGTCCATTGGCGTGAGATCTGGGAAACGCGCAGGGTATTCAATCCATGTTTGGAAATGCTGCATCAAGGTGAGCTCTTACATCTCGATGGTAGTGGGGAGGTGCTCCATCTTCTGAAAGTAAATCACGTCGTTATCACCAAACATCTCGCCAATGTGTGGACAGACCGACTCCTGCAGCAAGGCTAGGTATCTGTCTCCATCGACCGCTCCGTTAAAAAAACGGTAATATGAGGCCCAATGTTGAAATCCCACACCACATATTACCCTGGTAGGTTTAAATAGTGTTTCGCTTTACACATAGATTTTACAGGACCCCAGTAGGTACATTATGGCGATTAATCGAGCCATTTAATTTAAAGGTGGCCTCATCGCTCCAGACAATTTTGTGTGGAAACCCTGCATCTTCTGCACATTTAGCCAGGTACCATTCACAAAATTGAAGTCTCTGATCCAGATCGTCTTCATTGAGAATATGGAGTAGTCTTAGTATGTACATTTCCAGCGTAGACGCTTCAAGATGCGATGGACTTTATCTTTTGAGATGTGTCTCCGAACAGTGCGTATGTCGTAGAGATTCTTTTGGGCGATCGGAGAGCGTTTCCTGTACCTGTTTCTTCTTCGCTTTGCAGGGTTGGTGGATGTTTGTTGGTTGTCCAGAACGTTTCTTGTTGACGTTGTGAAAACGGTTCCATCTGCTTCAAATTTCTCTTCTGTTTCGGGCAATGGTCCGGTGCGTTGGTGGCGGTTTATCGAACTCCCTTCTGAATCGTCTTTGCACTTCTGTGGCGTTTCTGGTGGTCCAATAGCATTTAAGGACATACTTGCTCTCTTCAAAGCTAAGTTGATTTCCTGCCATTCTGTTACAAATAGTTACAGCCTGAAAAACTAAAAGCAAGTCCAATATGTTAGTAAACTTTTTCGAGACACCCTGTATTATATATATATATATATATATATTATATATATATATATATATATATATATATATATATATATTATATATATATATATATATATATATATATATAATATATAATATATATATATTATATACTATATTACAATTGTAAAGAAAACAAATGAAACTTCCCTTTCCAAATTATAACGATATTTTTAATTAATATAATTAATTAATATAATAATAATAATAATAATAATAATAATAATATATTAATATAATATAATAAATAAAATAAATAATAATAATAATAATAATAGTTCTATAATTTTTCGACCGACACCTCGACTCCGACTCCATAACACGAATTTTCGACTCCTGACTCCAACTTACACAGAATTTTCGCACCTCCGACTCCACTTGCCATAGAATTATTCGACTCGATCCTGGAAAATTGCACGACTCCACGACTTCCGCAGCCCTGAATATTATGTAGGGCTTTATACGGTTGAGGCTGCTTTTTATTTAAATGTAAACAAACCCATTTATTGTAGCTGTCCACTCTTATTTCACGTTACTTGACGTTTATTTGCTCTGTATAATTAATTTTTTTTGTATTTAACAAGATGTTTTAGATTCTATTCTTGAACAAAAAAAACTAAAAATACTCTTAAGCTACCATGTTGATCAACATAATTAGCCTGTTAGAAAGTATCTTTGTTTTTTTCTTTTTAAATTTCTATTAAGGTAGGCTTTTTTATATCATTTAGGCTGCCTTTTATTTAGATACAAAGAAACGTAGGCTTTAGCTGCCACTCTTATCTTCACGTTTATGTGCCCTCTTATAACTCACTTAAATTTAAAATTAATTTATCAAATTAATATTTTTAATACGAAAATAAAAAAAAATCTAAGGCTACCATGCTTATCAACACCATAATAAAAGCATAAAAGAAAATATCTTTTGTTTTTTTGCAATTTGCTATTTTAATAGGTAGACTTTATATCGTTTAGGCTGATTACTTTTATTTCGACAAACAACACATTATTGTAGCTGTCACTCTTACCTTGACGTTTATATGCCCCTCTATAATTATTTTTTTTTTAATTTACAAAACTTATTATAAATTTCTATTACTAAACGAATTATTTAATTTTGATAAAACATGGTAGCGAATATTTGTAAAGCCTGTTAGAATGTAACTTTTTTTTTATTTGTTAATTATTAGGTAAACTTTATAATCCTTTAGGGCTGCTTTATATTTAGATACGAGTGACGGCTACAATAATGGTTTGTTTATATCTTGACATTTATTTGTCCTCTATAATTATTTTAAATTTTCATAATTATTTATAAATTATATTTTTAAACGAATTAAAAAATACTCGTTCGATGTTTTTTTTTTTTAATTTGCTAATATTAGTTAGGTTTTATATCGTTTAGGCTGCTTATTTTTATTTAGATATAAACAAACCCATTATTGTAGCTATCACTATTATCTTGACGTTAATGTGCCATCTATATATTTTTTTAAATTTACAAAATTATTTATATTCTATTTGTAAACGAATTAGAAAACACTCGCAAGCTACTATGTTTATGAACACCATAATTAAGCAGTTGGAAAATTTCTTGTTTTCTTAAGCTTATACCGTTTAGGCTGCTTATTTTTATTTAGAGATAAACACCCATTATTGCAGCTGTCATTCTTATCTCGACGTTTACTTGCTTTCAATAATCATTTTTCTTGAATTTTCAAATTTATTTACAAATTCTAATTTAAAACGAACTAAAAAATACTCGTCAGCTACCATGTTTATCAACACCATAATTAAGCCTGTTAAAAAGTAAGCTTTTTTTAATATGCTAATATTAGGTAGGATTTATATCGTTCAGTCGGATTATTTTTATTTACATATAAGCAAACCAATTATTGTAGCTGCCACTCTTATCTTGACATTTATGTGCTCTCTAAAATTAATCTAAATTTTCAAAAATTATTTATCAATTCTAATTTTAAACGAATTAAAAATACTCGTAGGCTACCATGTTTATCAACACCTTAATTGAGCATGTTAGAAAGTATCTCGTTTTTTAATTTGCTCATATTAGGTAGGCTCTATATCGTTTAGGCTGCGTTTTATTTAGATATAAAGAACCCCATTATTGTAGCTGTCACTCTTATCTTGACGTTAAATTTTTTTAAATTTCCAAAAAATATTTAGAAATTACATTTTTAAACGAATTAAAAAATACTCGTAGGCTTCCATATTTATCAACACCCTAATTAAGTCTGTTAGAGAGTATCTTTTTTTTTTAAATTTGCTAATATTAGGTAGGCTCTATATCGTTTAGGCTGCTTATTTTTTTAGATATACACAAAGCCATTATTGTAGCTCCCACTCTTCTCTTGACCTATATGTGCCCACTATAATTATTTTTTCTATTTTTAAACGAATTAAAAAATGCTTCTAGGCTGAAATGTTTATGAACACTTTAAGCCTGTTAGAAAGTATATATATATTTTTTAAATTTACTAATATTAGGTAGGCTTTATATCGTTTAGGCTTCTTATTTTTATTTAGATATAAACAAACCCATTATTGTAGCTGTCACTCTATCTTCACGTTTATGTGTCCTTTATAAATATTTTTTTTTAAATTTTCAAACGAAATAAAAAACACTTGATAAACATGGTGGTACCCTACAACACCATAATTAAGCCTGATCGAAAGTGTCTTCTTTTTAAAAAAATTGATATTAGGTAGGATTTATATCGCTTAGTCTGCTTTTTATATAGATACAAACAAACCCATTATTACAGCTGTCACTCTTATATTGACGTTTATGTTTTATCTATAATTATTTTTTTTAAATTTTCAAAATTATTTATATTCTACTTTTAAACGAATTAGAAAATACTCGCAGGCTACCATGTTTATAAACACAATAATTAAGCAGTTAGAAAATATCTTGTTTTTTTTTTTTTTAATTTGCTATTAGGTAAGGCTTATATCATTTAGGCTTCTTATTTTTATTTAGATAGAAACAAACCCATTATTGCAGCTGTCACTCTTATCTCGACGTTTGCTTGACCTCTATAATTATTTTTCTAAATTTTCAAATTTATTTATTAATTCTATTTTTAAACGAATTAAAAAATACTCGTCGGCTACCATGTTTATCTGTTAGAAAGTATCTTATTTTTTTTTTTAAATTTGCTAGTATTAGTTAGGATTATATACGTTTAGGCGATTTATAATTAAGCATGTGAGAAAGTACGTTTTTTAAATTTGCTAAATTAAGTAGGCTTTAAATCGTTTAGTCTGCCTATTTTTATTTAGATATAAACAAACAGATTTACGTAGCTGTCACTCTTATATTGAAGTTTTGTACCCTCTTATAATTATTTTTTTAAATTTTCAAAATAGCTTATAAATTCCATTTTTAAACGAATTAAAAAACACTCCTAGACGACACAATAACTAAGCCTATTAGAAAGTAAATTTTTTTTAATTTGTTAATAATAGGAAGGTTCTATATCGTTTAGGATGCTTTATTTCTTAGATATAAGCAAACCCATTATTGCAGCTGTCACTCTTTAATTTTTTAAAATTTTTTAAATTATTTAGAAATTCTATTTTTAAACGAATATTAATTTTATCTTTTCGTTTATGTGCCCTCTATGATTAGTATTAATTTTTAAAATTATTTATAAATTCTATTTTTAAACGAATTTTAAGAAATACTCGTAGGCTACCATATTGATCAACACCATATTTAAGCCTGTTAGAAAGTATCTTGTTTTAATTTGCTAACATTAGGAAGGCTTTATATCGTTTAGGTTGCATATTTTTATTTAGATATAAACAAACCTAAAATTGTAGCTGTCACTCTTATTTTGACATTTATTTTCTCACTATAATAATTTTTTTCAAATTTTATAAATTATTTATAAATTGTATCTTTAAGCGAATTAAAAAATACTTGTAGGCTACCATGTTTATCAACACTATAATTAAGCCTTTTAGAAATTTCTCATTTTTTTAATTTGCTAATATTACTTAGGCTTTATATCGTTTAGGGTGCTTATTTTTATTTATATATAAACAAACCCATTACTGTAGTTGTCACTTATTTTGACGTTTATGTGTGCATTCTATAATTTTTTTTAAATTTTCAAAATTATTTAAAATCTATTTTTAAACGAATTAAAAAATAATCGAAGGCTACAATGTTTATCAACATTATAATTAAGTCATTAGAAAGTATTTTCTTGTTTTAAATGTTAATATTAGTTAGGGTTTAAATCACTTCGGCTGCTTATTTTTATTTAGATATAAGCAAACAAATCAAATCAATACCCAGGTGTGTTACGGTTATTTCCTTAGTGATGGCGTCACCGCTACGCGCGACATCGCCATGATGTTGCCCAAAACTTTTAATGGCATCGTCTTTGACGTCACCAGAAACTCTGCGGCTGAATTTACTTATCAGACGCTTGAGCTGCAAGAATGGTTATATAACGAGTGGAAAGTATGAAGGTCGTATAGTATTATTCTCATCACGGCCAGTGGTGGTGTTTGCAAACTTCTATCCTGATAAAAACAATTTGTCTGAAGACCGTTGGAATATACACGATATAGGAAAAGCTGATAATAATGTATCGACATTGAAATTATGAGGAGCATCAGTACCTGGAAAGGTCGAAGATATTGCTCGTGGACGACGCGGAGGTCTTATTTGCGCAACCGCAGAGGGAATCTCAGCCGGTTCATGAATCCAGCTCATCATAGTGTTTTTTTTCATCGCTGAACATATATTTCTAAGAGCACTTATATTATACAAACACAAATCAGATGTAAATAACGTAAAGCTGAAAAGAAATTTTTACAATTAAATAAGTGATACAATGTTAAGTATATTATTGAGAGTTTTTGTTTAACTACTGGATTGGAGAAAAAAAAATCACAGTTTCCATATTTTAAGTCTTGCTATAATTCTGATCAATTTGTAACATAGTATTGATGTCATTCAATCTATGGCTACTTTTAGAACCCTTTTACCTTTAACCCATTTCAGACTTGTAGTCTGTATAAAATGTAAGCCAAAAATAGGTGTTACGGCTGATAAAGATAAAGTTATTTTCTACTAAGACCTTAAGTGTATCTTATGGTAAGTTTGAAATGGGATCCTGTTTTGAGAGTAAAGAGGCCTCTCAAGTTCAGGATACTGTATAAGCTATTAATGTTAAGTATTGTATTGGTTTATTTGGTCAAAAATGTTGTTAGGTTGGCTTATTTTAGGTGAGGTTAGATAAGTCTGTTTCCCCTAAATCCCCATTTTAGAATCTTGGACGAATAGGCAGGACCAAAGTTGACGGGCAGGTAATACTAGGCTGTCCGTGTATGATCCAGAATTTTTTTTGGACAGAAATCGATATTTTTGGATTGCCATTGGTTAGATTACGTTAGTTTGTGAGGACCCACCCACCACTTCCACTACTTATATGTTAGTTGAGGATATATTTGAGCACCTTCCTTTTTTTCGTTAAAACTATTTTTAAATCTACTCATTTTTTTTATGTAATTTTAAATGATAATGAACCATAGCAACATTTTGACCAAATAAACCAATACAATACTTAACATTAATAGCTTATACAGTATCCTGAACTTGAGAGGCCTCTTTACTCTCAAAACAGGATCCCATTTCAAACTTACCATAAGATACACTTAAGGTCTTAGTAGAAAATAACTTTATCTTTATCAGCCGTAACACCTATTTTTGGCTTACATTTTATACAGACTACAAGTCTGAAATGGGTTAAAGGTAAAAGGGTTCTAAAAGTAGCCATAGATTGAATGACATCAATACTATGTTACAAATTGATCAGAATTATAGCAAGACTTAAAATATGGAAACTGTGATTTTTTTTTCTCCAATCCAGTAGTTAAACAAAAACTCTCAATAATATACTTAACATTGTATCACTTATTTAATTGTAAAAATTTCTTTTCAGCTTTACGTTATTTACATCTGATTTGTGTTTGTATAATATAAGTGCTCTTAGAAATATATGTTCAGCGATGAAAAAAAACACTATGATGAGCTGGATTCATGAACCGGCTGAGATTCCCTCTGCGGTTGCGCAAATAAGACCTCCGCGTCGTCCACGAGCAATATCTTCGACCTTTCCAGGTACTGATGCTCCTCATAATTTCAATGTCGATACATTATTATCAGCTTTTCCTATATCGTGTATATTCCAACGGTCTTCAGACAAATTGTTTTTATCAGGATAGAAGTTTGCAAACACCACCACTGGCCGTGATGAGAATAATACTATACGACCTTCATACTTTCCACTCGTTATATAACCATTCTTGCAGCTCAAGCGTCTGATAAGTAAATTCAGCCGCAGAGTTTCTGGTGACGTCAAAGACGATGCCATTAAAAGTTTTGGGCAACATCATGGCGATGTCGCGCGTAGCGGTGACGCCATCACTAAGGAAATAACCGTAACACACCTGGGTATTGATTTGATTTGTTTGCTTATATCTAAATAAAAATAAGCAGCCGAAGTGATTTAAACCCTAACTAATATTAACTAATTTAAAAAAAAGAAACACTTTCTAATGACTTAATTATAATGTTGATAAACATTGTAGCCTTCGATTATTTTTTAATTCGTTTAAAAATAGATTTTAAATAATTTTGAAAATTTAAAAAAAATTATAGAATGCACACATAAACGTCAAAATAAGTGACAACTACAGTAATGGGTTTGTTTATATATAAATAAAAATAAGCACCCTAAACGATATAAAGCCTAAGTAATATTAGCAAATTAAAAAAATGAGAAATTTCTAAAAGGCTTAATTATAGTGTTGATAAACATGGTAGCCTACAAGTATTTTTTAATTCGCTTAAAGATACAATTTATAAATAATTTATAAAATTTGAAAAAAATTATTATAGTGAGAAAATAAATGTCAAAATAAGAGTGACAGCTACAATTTTAGGTTTGTTTATATCTAAATAAAAATATGCAACCTAAACGATATAAAGCCTTCCTAATGTTAGCAAATTAAAACAAGATACTTTCTAACAGGCTTAAATATGGTGTTGATCAATATGGTAGCCTACGAGTATTTCTTAAAATTCGTTTAAAAATAGAATTTATAAATAATTTTAAAAATTAATACTAATCATAGAGGGCACATAAACGAAAAGATAAAATTAATATTCGTTTAAAAATAGAATTTCTAAATAATTTAAAAAATTTTAAAAAATTAAAGAGTGACAGCTGCAATAATGGGTTTGCTTATATCTAAGAAATAAAGCATCCTAAACGATATAGAACCTTCCTATTATTAACAAATTAAAAAAAATTTACTTTCTAATAGGCTTAGTTATTGTGTCGTCTAGGAGTGTTTTTTAATTCGTTTAAAAATGGAATTTATAATTAATTTTGAAAATTTAAGAAAAATAATTAGAAGAGGGTACATAAACGTCAAGATAAGTGACAGCTACGTAAATCTGTTTGTTTATATCTAAATAAAAATAGGCAGACTAAACGATTTAAAGCCTACTTAATTTAGCAAATTTAAAAAACGTACTTTCTCACATGCTTAATTATAAATCGCCTAAACGTATATAATCCTAACTAATACTAGCAAATTTAAATAAAAAAAGGAGACACTTTCTAACAGATAAACATGGTAGCCGACGAGTATTTTTTAATTCGTTTAAAAATAGAATTTATAAATAAATTTGAAAATTTAAAAAAATAATTATAGAGGTCAAGTAAACGTCGAGATAAGAGTGACAGCTGCAATAATGGGTTTGTTTATATCTAAATAAAAATAAGGAGCTTAAACGATATAAGCCCTACATAATAGCAAATTAAAAACAAAGATACTTTCTAACTGCTTAATTATGGTGTTCATAAACATGGTAGCCTGCGAGTATTTTTTAATTCGTTTAAAAATAGAATATAAATAATTTTGAAAATTTAAAAAAAATAATTATAGATGGCACATAAACGTCAAGATAAGAGTGACAGCTATAATAATGGGTTTGTTTATATCTAAATAAAAAGCAGCCTAAGCGATATAAATCCTACCTAATATCAATTTTTTAAAAAAAAAGATACTTTCTAACAGTCTTAATTATGGTGTTGTAGGGTAGCACCATGTTTATCATGTTTTTTTTATTTCGTTTAAAAATGTAAAAAATATTAATTATAGAGGGCACATAAACGTCAAGATAGAGTGACAGCTACAATAATGGGTTTGTTTATATCTAAATAAAAATAAGCAGCCTAAACGATATAAAGCCTACCTAATATTAGCAAATTTAAAAAACAAACAGATACTTTCTAACAGGCTTAATGTGTTCATGACCATTTTCCTACGAGTATTTTTTAATTCGTTTAAAAATAGAAAAAATAATTATAGTGGGCACATATACGTCAAGTACAATAATGGATTTGTTTGTATCTAAATAAAAATAAGCAGCCAAAATGATATAAAGCCTACCTAATATTAGCAAATTTAAAAAAAAAAGATACTCTCTAACAGGCTTAATTATGGTGTTGATAAACATGGAAGCCTACGAGTATTTTTTAATTCGTTTAAAAATGTAATTTATAAATATTTTTTAGAAATTTAAAAAAATTTAGACGTCAAGATAAGAGTGACAGCTACAATAATGGGTTTGTTTATATCTAAATAAAACGCAGCCTAAACGATATAAAACCTACCTAATATTAGCAAATTAAAAAACAAGATACTTTCTAACAGGCTCAATTATGGTGTTGATAAACATGGTAGCCTACGAGTATTTTTAATTCGTTTAAAAATAGAATTGATAAATAATTTTGAAAATTTAAATTAATAATAGAGAGAACATATACGTCAAGATTAGAGTGGCAGCTACAATAATGAGTTTGTTTATATCTAAATAAAAATAAACCGCCTAAACAATATAAATCCTACCTAATATTAGCAAATTAAAAAACAAGATAATTTCTAACAGGCTTAATTATTGTGTTGATAAACATGGTAGCTGACGAGTATTTTTTAGTTCGTTTTAAATTAGAATTTGTAAATAAATTTGAAAATTCAAGAAAAATGATTATTGAAAGCAAGTAAACGTCGAGATAAGAATGACAGCTGCAATAATGGGTGTTTATCTCTAAATAAAAATAAGCAGCCTAAACGGTATAAGCTTAAGAAAACAAGAAATTTTCCAACTGCTTAATTATGGTGTTCATAAACATAGTAGCTTGCGAGTGTTTTCTAATTCGTTTACAAATAGAATATAAATAATTTTGTAAATTTAAAAAAATATATAGATGGCACATTAACGTCAAGATAATAGTGATAGCTACAATAATGGGTTTGTTTATATCTAAATAAAAATAAGCAGCCTAAACGATATAAAACCTAACTAATATTAGCAAATTAAAAAAAAAAAACATCGAACGAGTATTTTTTAATTCGTTTAAAAATATAATTTATAAATAATTATGAAAATTTAAAATAATTATAGAGGACAAATAAATGTCAAGATATAAACAAACCCATTATTGTAGCCGTCACTCGTATCTAAATATAAAGCAGCCTAAAGGATATAAAGTTTACCTAATATTAACAAATAAAAAAAAAAGTTACATTCTAACAGGCTTTACAAATATTCGCTACCATGTTTATCAAAATTAAATAATTCGTTTAGTAATAGAATTTGTAAATAATTTTGTAAATTAAAAAAAATAATTATAGAGGGCATATAAACGTCAAGGTAAGAGTGACAGCTACAATAATGGGTTGATATCTAAATCAAAATAATCAGCCTAAACGATATAAAGTCTACCTAAAATTAGCAAATTGCAAAAAACAAAAGATATTTTCTAGCAGGCTTTATTATGGTGTTGATAAGCATGGTAGCCTTAGATTATTTTTTATTTCGTTTAAAAATATAATTGATAAATAATTTTGAAAATTTAAGTTAGTTATAGAGGGCACATAAACGTGAAGATAAGAGTGGCAGCTACAATAATGGGTTTCTTTGTATCTAAATAAAAGGCAGCCTAAATGATATAAAGCCTACCTAATAGCAAATTAAAAAAGAAAAAACAAGATACTTTCTAACAGGCTTAATTATGTTGATAAACATGGTAGCCTCCGAGTATTTTTATCTCGTTTAAAAATAGAATTTAAAAGTTATGAAAATTAAAAAAAAATAATTATACAGAGCAAATAAACGTCAAGTAACGTGAAAATAAGAGTGACAGCTACAATAATGGGTTTGTTTACATTTAAATAAAAAGCAGCCTCACCGTATAAAGCCTACATAATATTCAGGGCTGCGGATCGTGGAGTCGTGCAATTTTCAGGAGTCGGAGTCGAAATTCCTATGCACAGTGGAGTCGAGTCGAAAATTTCTGTGTAAGTGGAGTCAGAGTCGAAAATTCGTGTTAGTGGAGTCGGAGTCGAGTCTCAGTCGAAAATTTATAGAACTATTATTATTATTATTATTATTATTATTATTATTATTATTATTATTATTATTATTATTATTATTATTATTATTATTATTATTATTATTAATTAATTAATTAATTAAAAATATCGTTATAATTTAGGAAAGGGAAGTTTCTTTTGTTTCTTGCAAATTTTGTAATATATATATATAATAGATATATATATATATATATAATTATATATATATATATATTATTATTATATATATATTATATATATATATGGTTATATATATTATATATATATATATATATATATATACAGGGTGTCTCGAAAAAATGTACTAACCATATTGACTGCTTTTTGTTTTTCAGGTGTAACTATTGTAACAGAATGGCAGGAAATCAACTTAGCTTTGAAGAGAAAAGTATGTCCTTAAATGCTATTGGATACCACCAGAAACGCCACAGAAGTGCAAAGAAGGGTTCAGAAGGGAGTCGATAAACAGCCACCACGCACCGGACCATTGCCCGAAACAGAGAGAAATTTGAAGCAGATGGAACCGTTTACAACGTCAACAAAAAACGTTCCTGGACGACCACGAACATCCACCACCCTGCAAGGAAGAAAGGTACAGGAAACTCATGCCGATACCCCAAAGAAATTTACGCATACGCCTCGTGAGACACAATCAAAAGATAGCGTCCGTCGCATCTTGAAGCGTCTACGCTGGAAATGTACATACTAAGACTACTCCATATTCTCAATGAAGACGATCTTCTAAGTAAAACTTCAATTTTGTGGAATGGTTACCTGGCTAAATGTGCAAGAAGATGCAGGGTTTCCCACGAAAAAATTGTCTGGAGCGGATGAAGGCTCACCTTAAATTAAGAATGGCTCGATTAATGCGCCATAATTGTACTAACCGGGGTCCCTGTAAAATCCCTATGTTAACTGAACACTGATTTAAACCTACCAGGGGTAACTATGTGGTGTGGGATTTCAACATTGGGCCTCATATTACCGTTTTTTTAACGGAGCGGTCGATGGAGACAGATACCTAGCCTTGCTGCAGGAGTCGGTCTGTCCACACATTGGCGAGATGTTTGGTGATAACGACGTGATTTACTTTCAGAAGATGGAGCACCTCCCCACTACCATCGAGATGTAAGAGCTCACCTTGATGCAGCATTTCCAAACATGGATTGAATACCCTGCGCGTTTCCCCAGATCTCACGTCCAATGGACTTTTTTTATGGGGATACCTCAAAGGACAGTTTTATCGCTCAAACAAGAAATATAAATGCAGGTTGAAATTTGAAAATCGAAAGACAATGTCGAACATTCCAAAATGAACTGTTTCGTGTCGTTTTTGACTCCCATTGTGTTGCGTTATCAGCTGTGTCTGGACAATGACGGTCGTGTCATTTTGAAACTTTGCCGAACCATGTATATATACATGTATGTTCGTTCTGTAATTCAAGCCTTTAAACTTGTCACTATGCTCATAAATAACGTTTGCATAGTCTTTCAAAGTGTTAGTACATTATTTTGAGACACTCTTATATATATAAAATATTAAAGCTTTATAGATATATATATATATATATATATATTATATATATATATATATATATATATATATATATATATATATATGACATATATAAGATGTTGTCTCCGTTTATACGGGGGAAATTTTCGATAAGAAAAACAACGAATTTCGGGCCTTTCCTTTATTGCTGCAATTTCTATTAATTTATTAGCGTTATTTGCATTTTTAATTTTTAAGAAAATTAACAATATTATTACTATTATTATTATTATTATTATTATTATTATTATTATTATTATTATTATTATTATTATTATTATTATTATTATTATTATTATTATTAATAGGAAATTTAATTTTTTTTCTAAGTTTCTTTCATTTTTATTATTTTGATTTTCGATTATTTATTAAAATTTTATGGGTATTTTTTATATCTAGAAAAATCCTGCCCCCCGACCCGCGAGCTTGCCGAGCGGGGCACCCCGCTCTGGGCGGGGGACGGGGGGGATGATATAGAGGGGGGGGCCGAAGGCCCCACCCCGGATCAAAACATAAAAATATATAAAAATTATCAAATATCCATTTATTATTGTCAAGGTGTTTTTACAATACAACTATACATTCATCAAATTTAACTAAAATAAATAGCCTAAGCACGGCCTAAGCTACTCATTTTTAAGACTATCTATAGGTGTGAAGCACAAAAAATATGTATCCAATTTTCTTTTAACTTTTGTTAATATAATTAAATTACATTTGAAAATCCAGTATTTACTTAATGTATTTAACCTCAAATCATTGAAATTACGTTAATGTGTCTTGATTTCGTTCCTGGAGTCAACTGTTATAATGCCTATATATATATATTATATTATATATATATTATATATATATATATATATATATAATATATATTATTATATATAATATCGGACAAAATAATTAAGTATATGATTTTACCTTTTTAAGTACTCTTGAAACTGAAAGTATTAAACTGTTATTTAATGGCAGTTTTATAATAAAAATAAAAATAGTTTGCATTATAATTACGTTATACACTTGTTTCCGAAACTGAAATATAGTTGTTTGTCATGTGTTGCGCCTGCATCTTTGTCTTTACGGTACTTTACCGTATAGCATTTGGAGATAAGATTCATTGGAAAAGTGGTATATTTTTTTATTCTCAAAAGCAAGCGGAAAAAAAAGTTGAAACAAAAAAGTTTTACTGTAACTCTGTAAGCACTAAGCTGAGTCAGAGTCGAAATTTGAATTTGACTTCCTTTGAGTCGGAGTCGAAAATTTTTGTTAGAGTGAAGTCGGAGTCGAAATTTTTTGTTTAAGTGGAGTTGGAGTCGAAAATTTTTGTTTAAGTGGAGTCGGGGTCGGAGTCCGAGTCGAAAATCCAAATCTGAATTTAAGGAGTCGGAGTTGGAGTCGAAAAATTTATTTAACGACTCTACAGCCCTGGTAATATTAGCAAATTAAAAAACGAAATACTTTCTGACAGACTTAATTATTGTGTTGATAAACATGGTAGCCGAGTATTTTTCAATTCGTTCAAAAATGGAATTTATAAATATTTGGTTTGGTTATGTTAAGTTAGGTTAATTTATTTAAGGTGAGGTTAGATAAGTCTGTTGCCCCTAAACCCTCATTTTAGAATCTTGGACCAATAGGCAGGACCAAAGTCAAACAGGTAATGCTAGGCTGTCCGTCTATGATCCAAAAAAAAGTTTTTTGACAAATCGATATTTTTCGATTGCCATTGGTTAGATTACGTTAGATTACTTACATGTTATTTGTGGATATATTTGAGTACCTTCCTTTTTTTCCATTTGATGAATGTGAAAAACATCAATGGAAACACTAAATCTCGTAATAAATTAATATACATCTACGACAAACAGTGCTTCTATCATGTTTTTTTTCCATTATTGCAATAATATGCATAAAACAAAAAATAATGCAAAGTTAATACTGTTTTTAAAACAGCGAGATTTGTAGGTGGTTTTAAATGATAATGAACCATAGCAACATCTTGACCATATAAATCAATACAATCCGTAACATTAATAGCGTATACAGTATCCTGAACTTGAGAGGCCTCTTTACTCGGAAAAAAAAAAAAAAAACACATTTCAAACTTACCATAAGATACATTTAAGGTCTCAGTAGAAGATAACTTAGAATTACTAGCTACAACAGTTTGAATATCTTTATCAACCATAACACCTATTTTTGGCTTGCATTTAATACACGTCTGAAATGGGTTAAAGGTAAATGGGTTCTAGAAGTACCCTTAGATTGAATGACATCAATATCATAAGTTAGAAATTGATTAGAATTATAACTAGACTTAAAATACGGAAACAGTGATTTTTTATTCTCCAATCCAGTAGCTAAACAAATACCCTCAATAATA
>JABUQX010077807.1:0-12500 GCA_015478945.1 Trachelipus rathkii
CATTTATAACATACAACTGTGCTTACAAGTATGTATGGAACCATGTCTATTTCTTCGTTATTATTGTCGGTATTCGACCAGTTTGACCGTTGACACCCTTTTCGATATGAAGGAATAGAGTTATAGGTCTGAAACTTGGAATATAATCTATATATGGGATAAGGACGAATCCGTGTAATTTTCAAGTCTGTAGGATGTATATAGAGGGGGGTCACCCGGAGCGTAGCCGCTACTGCCCGCGCGTTTATACCCTTTTGGCTTTCCATACCCGAGATTGAGTTAGGCCTAACGGCTAATCATCGACCCAGGTGTTCGATGCGCATGAGAGAGAGAGAGAGCACGCGCGCGCGCGCGCACACATACACATACACATGCACATTATTATTATTATTATTACGTCGAAGATTCGATTTCCGAAGGAAATCGAATCTGAGTCGAAAAACGATCCCTGTAAGGGATCGTTTTTTTACGCACATCCGCACTTCGGCGTTCCGCCGCGGCCGCGTCTTCGCATCCGGTTCCGACTCCGACGTTGAGAGCCTGCCCGCCTCCGACTCCGAACTTATCGTATTGGGTTAAAATTTGGAGGGTGGTTAGATGATGAGGTAACCTCAGTGTATACGAAATTACGCCTACGTGGGTCCCCCCGAAGGGGGGACCCTACCCCATTAAAACATTAAATATTGACGTATAAAGCTGAAATTTGGTGAGCGGATTCAGAGTTGAGTTTCTAGAAAGACTTGGTATAGGAATTCAAGGAGTTGGCTCCGGCACCGGTGCTGGAGCCACTGCGGTGCTTAGTTAATAAACAGTCGTATAACAACAATGTAGGTGTCTTTATATATGTTATTGGATCTGTAGATTTCAAAAATAATGGTTTCAGAACCATCAAGAAAAAAATAAATAAATAAATAAATAAATAAATAAATAAAATTTCTTATTCTTTTTTGTTTATAACTTACAAATTTACGTTTTTACATACCCTAAAGCAGTAAATCACTAAATGCAAGCCACCCAACCTGCAATATTGTCCATCTGTGATACTCCATTGATTCATTGATACTATTGATCTAATTGATCTATTGATTAAGGTAAATTTTTTACTAAAATGCATGTTTTACATACCCTAAAGCTGTAAATCACTAAATTCAAGCACCCAACCTGCATATCTGTCGATCTGTGATCCATTGATCTATTGATCTATTGATCTATTGATCTATTGATCTATTGATTAAGGTCCTATTTTTTACTAAAATTGTAACGTTTTACATACCCTAAAGCAGTAAATCACTAAATCAAACACCATCCATCTACCTTCCTGTCACCCTCCTGACCAGTTGGGATCTATTGATCTATTGATCTATTGATCTATTGATTAAGGTCCTATTTGTTTAGCTAAAATGTAACGTTTTAAGCATACGCCTAAAGCAGTATCACCTAATCAAACACATCCATCTACCTTCCTGTCACCCTCCTGACCAGTTGTGATCTATTGATCTATTGATCTATTGATCTATTGATCTATTGATTAAGGTCAAATTTTTTACTAAATTTGTCATGTTTTACATACCCTAAATCAGTAAATCACTAAATCAAGCCATCCTACCTACCCTCCTGTCCCATCATGATCCATTGATCTATTGATCTATTGAGCTATTGATCTATTGATCTATTGATTAAGGTCAAATTTTTTACTAAAATTGTCATGTTTTACATACCCTAAATCAGTAAATCACTAAATCAAACACCATCCATCTACCTTCCTGTCACCTTCCTAACCATCCTTGATCTATTGATCTATTGATTAAGGTCACTTTTTGAGTAACATTTTTGGATAAACATAACATAAAATCAAGTTCTTTATACAAACATCAACCAATATATGTTGACGTAACAAAGTTTTCACATTAATAAAGCTTACTTAGTATCATCTGAACTATTGAATATAAACCCTCAGACAAACTTAGCACATCCTAAACAGGAATAAACTGTTAATGTTAACAAAGTTCCACACACTTAACACCAGTAAAAGTAACTAACATTCATCCAAAAAACATAAGCCATTCACACTTTATCAACCATATCTCCAACATAACATTGTTAATTTTACATTAACATAGTAATATTTAACAAAAAAAAAAAAATTTAACATAACCTTACCTAACCATCATAATACCTAATGGATAAAGACAAACAAAGTAAGTTTTACCTTCTGTAAAGCTAAACTATGAACATAACATAGACTTAACACACAACAACCAGACGAATAAACAGCATCCATCCACAATGTAGTCAATGAAATTCGAACATAAGAGGGGAACATAAAACAAAGTTTCATTTTATAAACATATAATTTTCATTGAAAAGAGTGTTATATAAAGACAAAAAACATATAAATACATAAATATATATTTTAAATATATTAATTCATCTGATCAGCGAACATAGGATTCAAGTTGGGTACGTTCTATATATCTCTCTAAAGATTCAATACCCTTTGAAAGAATGTAAGTATAAATATCTTCAGCAACACTAAACCATTTTTCGGCATATATCGATTCAACAGCACTCATTCTCTCATACAAGAGAGAAGTAAACTCATCCAAGCTGATAGTTATTAAAGCATTCCTGTAAGCCGTGTAAGCGGTAAGGGCGCAGCCCTTTGGGCTGTGCCCTTATGTAACCGCTTACACCCCCTTCAGGGTACCCCGAGATGAGTCTTCATGCATCTCTCTGGGGTGATCTCCAAGTAGCGCTTACAGTGCTTACAGTGCTATCAAATCGAATCTGTATGATGCGCTGCTGCCAAATCTACCAGTTTTGAATCGAAAAGTGGGAACATATCGAGTATTGTATGACCTGTTAGCTACTTTACCTTGATCAGTAGGGAATTTTTCAGGATGTTAGCTGATTATTCATGCGCGAGGTATGGTAGGTTTGCATTTGTACACTATATTCCTAGTCGCGATTATGATTTGTTAGCTTTACTGTTGCTAAAACTTTGTTGGTTAAGCATATATTCGTATGTTAGTATATAAAGAACTTATTTTTATGTTATGCTTGTCCAAAATGATACTCGAAATATGACTTGAATCAATAGTTCAATAGATCACAGGCGGATGGGACGGGTAGGGGACTGCAGGGATGGGTGGTTTGATTTAGTGATTTACTGATTTACTGTTTTAAAATCAGTAAACTATAGATTATTATGATATTTTATTCAAAGAACTATTTTTATGCTATGTCAGGATAAAATTGTTCGGTTATGTATCATAAAGAATGAGATTATGTTGATGCGTGAGCGCCTTTGGGAGAGCTTTTGTATAAAGATAAAGGCATCCCTAATGATAAGTATGCAGGGTGAGCCTCGGGATTTGAAGGTATTGCGTAATGTTTCGAAAAGGGATCGGGGTAGGTTGAGTTTTAAGAATGGTGTTAGTTATTTACCGTAGATGAGTAACGAACTTTGTTAATGAAAACTGTTTATTCGTAAGTTAGATATGCTATGTTCTTAGGTCCAATTAGCGTTTATTAGTTTGCCCCATGTGAAAGCGTTGAATGAAACATGAAATACAAACATAAAACGAACGGTGCGTAAGGCCTAAAAGTGAATGTAAAACAGGTTTAGCCTTCCTGTTAGGCTTGTGTTTGTATCCTTAATTTTATAATATCTTTTCTCATGATGCTTGTTTTAACATCATAATCGTTGGGGACTTGAAAGCATTAGGAGGTTGTGCTCCGTTTAAAAAGTGTTCTATTTTCATTAAGTGAACAATATGCAGCGTCTTAACAGATATACCCCTATACAAAAGATTATACAAAGGGTAATCAAGATCCCAGGGTGTGGGGTTTCAATCTTATATAAAAGAAACCCCGATGGTTCTGATTTTTTCACATGTATTAATCAATCTGTATACCGCAGTAACAAACGTATTTTTATGAGTACAGATGAACTACTCTGTATATGTCGTCATGCTGCAGAATGGGTTAAGGAGTACTCTGACTCTACCAACGTTTTAGTAGAATCACCGGAAACGATTATTGCTAGAAGAGGATGTCATAAAGTTAGTCATCTTACTATCTCTTTTTCTAAGGGTATAATTTCACAACACCGATTGGAGGTTCGAGTATGGAAGATGTGTAATGACACAGGTGTATTTAAACCTACGGCACGTAGAATCTATATTTCTGGATTAAAACCGATAAAATATATGTCGGAGATTTGTAGGTTGGTAATAACGCAAACTAAGAAATCGGAAATGCTGTCTGATTATGTAACTGTTGCGCATTACATGTTGTATCAGGAATATTGCTCCTTCAAGAAAACGCTGGTTGATGATTCTGAGACTATCATTGAACGCTTCTTAAATTCTATAGAGGTACAGAAACTCATCTATCTATTTAGAAAACAATGGAACGAACGTGCTTACCACAAGGATCTATCGAGTAAACATATTTTAGTGTCTGAACGTGAACTTTTAACATATGTACTCAATGATGGTATCGATGAAGTGAAAAAATATATTAGATATAACGACGAAAATGATTGGTTTTCAATGTAAAGATTTAGCGGTTTTTAGATCTTAAGCCTATGTAAAAACTATATGTATGTGATGAACATTGATTATTATTATTATTATTATTGTTTTTGTTTTGTTTTTTTGTTTTGGATAAGCTCATTTCATGTCAATTTGACTGTATAGATCTCCTTTGTATACATATATTACCATAGTGAACCTGTTTATTGTTATTGTTGTTGTTTTTGTCTAACGAGAATATATACCCTTTTGAACTGGTATGGTTCGTTCGTGCGTCGTATTCTTGTTTACTTTCTTCTGATTGGTTGAAAGAAAGAATCTCATTACCTATAAGGGTTGTTTACGCATACGATTTCCGTCAGTAGTCCATTTTTTCACTGTACTGGCACGATGACATCTCCTCGCATCTCTACATCTGTTGCTGATATCTTCACGAGGGAGCTTCGTTATTCCCAATGATGTGTCATTTATATTTAAGCGTAAACCAAATGGTAGTCGCTACGTTGCTTGTATTTCTGCCAAAGGGTCAAATAATAGACCTTTATTCGTTTGTGCTGATGGATTCATCAAGATTATCGACAATCGCTGCTGGATGGGTAGAGGATAAGTGTTTGTTATCCGAGAGATCAGCGTTTAGTGAAATATCTAACTGGGATGACAACATAAGTGGTTCTAATAGAATAGACGTGGTGTTCTCGTCGTGTGACAATATGGAATACCCTTGAGGTACGCCAAATATTGGAAACCCTCGATTGTGTAACCTTTAAATCGCACATGTATAGGTTTCCAGTTGCGACAACGCTGAAAAATATTACAGCGTTGCTTAAAATAAAAAACGAAATAACATCACATCTTAACGATGTTGAACATACTTGAGGACTAAATACATATACACATGGTGTAAATCTATGATATTTTACACCGAACATGTGGTTTCCCCGTATAACGATTTAATCAGGAAATATGCTTTAATAACTATCAGCTTGGAATGAGTTTACTTCTCTCTTGTATGAGAGAATGATGCTGTTGAATCGATATATGCCGAAAAAATGGTTTAGTGTTTGCTGAAGATATTTATACTTACATTCTTTTCAAAGGGTATTGAATCTTTAGAGAGATATATAGAACGTACCCAACTTGAATCCTATGTTCGCTGATCAGATGAATTATTATAAATTTAAAAATAAAACTTATATTTTTATGTATTTATTATGTTTTTTTGAAGTATTTATATAACGCTCTTTTTCAATGAAAATTATATGTTATAAAATATGAAAACTTGTTTTACTTCCCTCGTATGTTCGATTTATTGACTACATTGATGATGATGGCTATTTATTCGTCTGGTTGTTGTGTGTTAAGTCTGTTATGTTCATAGTTTTGCTTAACAGAAGTTCAAACTTACTTGGATGGAATTCAGCTGTTAGTTACAATGATGGTTAGTTAAGGTTAACTGTGTTAATTTTTTTTTTTTGTTTAAATATTACTATGTTAATGTAAAATTAACATTGTTATGTTGGAGATATGGTTGATAAAGTGTGAATGGCTTATGTTTTTTGGATGTTATGTTAGTTACTTTACTGGTGTTAAGTGTGAAACTTTGTTAACATTAACAGTTTATTCCTGTTTAAGATGGGCTAAGTTTCTCGTTGTGGTTTATATTCATAGTTCAGATGATACTAAGTAAGCTTTATTAATGTGAAACTTTGTTACGTCAACATATATTGGTTGATGTTTTGTATAAAAAACTTGATTTTATGTTATGTTTAAATCCACAAATGTTACTCAAAATAAGTGACCTTAAATCAATAGGATCAATAGAATCAGGATGGTTAGGAAGGTGACCAGGAGGTAGATTGGATGGTGTTTGATTTAGTGATTTACTGATTTAGGGTAAATGTAAACATGACAATTTTAGTAAAAAAATTGACCTAATCATCAGATCAATAGATCAATACTTCATAGATCAATAGATCAAATGGATCATGATGGGACAGGAGGGTAGGTAGGATGGCTTGATTTAGTGATTTAACTGCTTTAGGGTTGTAAAACGTTACAATTTTAGTAAAAAATTTGACCTTAATCAATAGATCAATAGATGCAATAGATCAATAGATCAATAGATCACAACGGTCAGGAGGGTGACAGGAAGGTAGTTGGATGGTGGTTTGATTTAGTGATTTACTGCTTTAGGGTATGTAAAACATTAACAATTTTAGTAAAAAAATGGCCTTAAATCAATAGATCAATAGATCATAGATCATAGGATCAATAGATCCCAACTGGTCAGGAGGGACAGGAAGGGTAGTTGGATGGTGGCTTGATTTACTGATTTACTGATTTAGGGTATGTAAAACGTTACAATTTTAGTAAAAAATTTGACTTGAATCAATAGATCAATAGATCAATAGATCAATAGATCAATAGATCAATAGATCAACAGATATGCAGTTTGGGTGCTTTACTGATTTACTGATTTACTGCTTTAGGGTATGTAAAACATGAAAATTTTAGTAAAAATTTGACCTTAATCAATAGATCAATAGATCAATAGATCAATAGATCAATAGATCACGACTGGTCAGGAGTGTAGGTTGGGTGGTTTGATTTTACTGATTTACTGCTTTGGGGTATGTAAAAACGTAAATTTGTAAGTTATAAACAAAAAGAATAAGAAATTTTATTTATTTATTTATTTATTTATTTATTTATTTTTTTCTTGATGGTTCTGAAACCATTATTTTCGAAATCTACAGATCCAATAACATATATAAAGACACCTAACATTGTTGTTATACGACTGTTTATTAACTAAGCACCGCAGTGGCTCCAGCACCGGTGCCGGAGCCAACTCCTGAATTCCTATACCAATTCTTTCTAAAAACTCAACTCTGATCCCCCTCACCAAATTTCAGCTTTAATACGTCAATATTTAAATGTTTTTAATGGGGTAGGGTCCGCCCTTCGGGGGACCCACGTAGGCGTTAATTTCGTATACACTGGAGGTTACCCTCATCATCTAACTCACCCTCCAAATTAACGCCAATACGATAAGTTCGGAGTCGGAGGCAGGCAGGCTCTCAACGTCGGAGTCGGAACCGGATGCGAAGAAGCAACCGCGGCGGAATGCGAAGTCGGAGTGCGTAAAAAAACGATCCCTTACAGGGATCGTTTTTCGACTCAGATTCGATTTCCTTCGGAAATCGAATCTTCGACGTAATAATAATAATAATAATGTGCATGTGTATGTGTATGCGCGCGCGCGCGCGCGCTCGCTCTCTCTCTCTCTCATGCGCATCGAACACCTGGGTCGATGATTAGCCGTTAGGCCTAACTCAATCTCGGGTATGGAAAGCCAAAAGGGTATAAACGCGGGCGTAGCGGCTACGCTCTCGGGGGTGACCCCCCTCTATATACATCCTACAGACTTGAAAATTACACGGATTCGTCCTTATCCCATACATAGATTATATTCCAAGTTTCAGACCTATAACTCTATTCCTTCATATCGAAAAGGGTGTCAACGGTCAAACTGGTCGAATACCGACAATAATAACGAAGAAATAGACATGGTTCCATACATACTTGTAAGCACAGTTGTATGTTATAAATGTAGCGAAAAAGAATTGGGAGATGAACAATGTGAGAAGTGTATGACAAAACGAACTGAAATTTTCCAAATAAATTTAAATGCGGAAGGTATCTATGAGAAATGCCCAGTTGATCAATTCATAACATATCTTGCTTCTTTTGCTAAAACGCATAAAGATGCTAATGTAGTTGTTGCTGCCCATAATGGAGGGCGTTTTGATACTCAGTTCGTGTATAATAGATTGTTATTGAGACCAGAAGGCGATGCTGTTAAAGGTAATCCCGTTAAAAGAGGTACAAATATCATCGCCCTGACATCATTTAAAAACATCATGTTTAAAGACACACTTAATTATATGCCTTGCGCATTAAAAGCATTACCAAAATGTATGGGTCTAGACGGTAATTTGGAAAAGGGATTCTTTCCCTATAAGTTTCTTACTCGTCCTAATCTAGATTATGTAGGCCCTATTCCCTCTATAGATATGTTTGAAGTAGACCGAATGAATGATACTGAAACAAATGAGTTTATTGAATGGTATGCATCGTTTACTAACAAGGATTATGATATTAAGAAGGAATGTATTAAATACTGTGTTCAAGATGTAGATATCTTACGGAAAAGTTTCGAAGCTTTCCGTAACATGTTTCGAGACATGTTTAAGATTGATTGCTTAGTTGATTGTTGTACTATAGCTTCTTTATGCTTTAGAATTTTTAAAACTACATTTTTAGAAGAGAATACAATAGCCCATCTAGGTCGAGGCGAACAGAAAAATTATTCTTACGAAGGGATCAAATGGCTAGAGTTTATGGAACATTATACGGGACAAAGTATTACTCATGCTCGCAATGGTGGAGAAAGAGGCTTTAAATTGATGAATAAAGCAGCATTCCCTGATGGGTATGCTGAAGTTCCTGTTTCAAAATATAGACCTATCAAAGATGCCGATTTTATCCAACTTAGAAATCTAGTTGTAGATGAAACTCTAAAAACCAAGAATGAACAAGAATGGGAAGCGATGGATAAGGCAGCTGAGCGCGCTGGTACAGGTCCTGTTGAGAAGAAACGAATAGTATATCTATTCCATGGGTGTGCATGGCATGGTCATCAGGGATGTGAAAAGGGAAAGACACGGCATGATGAAGCAACAGCTCTAGATATGTACACGATGACTATGTCGCAGGAGAAAGCATATAAGGATAGTGGATTCGAAGTGGTGAGGGTATGGGAATGCGAATGGGAGACCATGAAAAAAGAAGGCAAAGTACGTTTCGTGACCTCTAATGATGCTAATGATAATGATAACAATGAGGAGGAAGAAGAAGAAGAAGAAGAGGGTTTAGGGCATTATGTTAATAGAATCGCTAATGATATTGCCCATGGTAAACTTAATGTAGGTGAAGCTCTATATGGAGGAAGAACAGAGCCCTTCGTCTACTATTATCCTCCTACAGACGGAAAAACAAAAATTAATTACTTGGATTTTACATCGTTATATCCATGGGTTCAGAAAACCCAAGCCTTCCCTAGTGGTATACCTACAAAATTAGTCGGGAATCAGCTTCCCTCTATTGAAACATTTAGTAGAGAGGTTAATAAAGAAAACTATTTTGGGTTAGCTAATGTCTGGGTCCTTCCACCTAATAAGCTCTATATGCCTGTTCTACCAGGAAGATACGATGAAAGACTCGTGTTCACGTTATGCAGGACATGTGCAGAAACGAAGCAGGAAACATTATGTAAACATACAAAGCGACAACGTGAATTCCGTGGTGTTTATACTACACCTGAGTTAGAATTGGCATTAAAGAAAGGATACAAAATCACCAAACTTAATGAGATATGGACATTTACACCCAAGATAGGATTGTTCACTGAGTATATAAAAGAATTCCTGAAGATAAAGACTGAGGCATCAGGTTTACCAGCAGGAATACCAGGGTTCGATAGTCCCATGTTCAATCAATTCATAGAGGACTTTGAAAGAATCGAAGGGGTGAAACTCGATAGAGAAAAGATAAAGAAGAATGCTGGGCTTCGTTTTATAGCGAAATTATGCCTTAATTCTCTTTGGGGAAAATTCGCGGAACGTGCTCCACATTGTGAAGATATTATCTGTCACACAGATGCTGAGGTATGGAAGTTGTTTAGAAGAGCAGATGTAGAAGTACAGGATGTCTCCTGTATAGGCAAGAGATATATTGTTTCTGTGAAGTATACTTCTCTTGCCGAGCAAACAACCAGAAGCACTAATATAGCTATAGCGGCTTTCACTACAGCTCATGCTAGAGTGAAACTATATAACCTTCTTGAAGAGCTAGGGCAAAGAGTGTTATACTGTGACACCGATAGCTGTGTCTTTGTAACTGGGGAGGGTGAAACGGACCCTGCTGTAGGGAAATTTTTGGGTGATTTAACTGATGAAATAGGCGAGGGTAATAGCGCTGACGCCTTTGTATGTACAGGTCCTAAATCTTACGCTGTACGAATTATAAAAGAGGACGGATCCATAGATCATATAATAAAAGCTAAAGGATTAACATTAAACAAAACAACTAGTGAAATAATTAACTTTAACACTATGCTGAAACTGGTCGTAAATAACATGGTTGATGATGATGCTGATGAGAATGAACGATTGATAGATGATGAAGAGAATTATTATTATTCTAAACTTAGAGAGGGGGGTGATATCACTGCAATAATAGCTGCCGAAATGAGAACAAGAGAGGATGCAGAGAGTTTGCATGGTAACGCTTATCATAAGGATGAAACAACAAACCCTCATGTGGAAATTAAAGATAAAGATATGGCTTTTAAAACTCCTACAATGAGATTTAAAGCTGATAAAAAAGGCAAAATGAAGATTCGCAAAGGTCTAAAGAGATTGAGAATGACTGGTAATAAACGTGTTCTAATTAAAAAATCCGCACGTACAATTCCATACGGCTTCAGAGGAATCCTCTTTCCCCTTATAGTTAGAGAAAGGGCCAATGTTCGTTAAACTTTTTCTAAATAAAAAATGTAATATAATATATATATATATATAATATATATATATATATATATATATATATATATAATAGTAATAAAATATATATATATATATATATATATATATATATATATATATATATATATATATATATATATATTTGAATGATTTTATTTTTCTATGTGTATTTTTATGATATTTTTAATAAATGTTTAAACAAAATTCTTTTCTTTCAAATCATTATTATAAAATAAATAATAATAATAATAATAATAATAATAATAATAATAATAATAATAATAATAATAATATAATAATATAATAATAATAAATAAATAAATAATAAAATAAAAATTCAAAGATTCATTCATTCAAACGGTGTTGGAAGCGGAGTAAGAACCGCACACGGAGCCCAGAGGCTGAACCAAAGCGCAGCCGCGCCCCGAGCCGGAGCCGGAGCCGGAGTCGGAGTCGGAGTCGGAGTCGGAGTCGGAGTCGGAGTCGGAGTCGAACCCTGCGTGGACGGCGCAAACCTGGGGCTTGAGTCGTTGGCTAGGGACACGTTCCAAAGGGCATGAATGAACGCAATGAAGCGGTGTTGATCTCGATTGTAAAGAAGACACTGACGCTGGAGGAGATGTAGAAGGTAACGAAGGAGACACAGAAGAGATATTAAAACAACTCAGAAGTAACGCCTACGGCGTTACTTCTTCGTGTAATAATAATAATAATAATAATAATAATAATAATAATAATATAATAATAATAATAATAATAATAATAATAATATGTAAAGGTGGATGTGCGCTCTCGCGCGCTGACGTAATCTTGGCTGCGCCAAGATTACGTCATCACACTCGATCCCAACTCTCGTTAGGCCTAAACTCACCCACGCAGATCACGCCACAAGGGCGTAAGCGCAATATCGGCGTCCACCCTCGGGGGTGACCCCCCTCTATATACATCCTACAGACTTGAAAATTACACGGATTCAGCCTTACCCCATATATACATTATATTCCAAGTTTCAGACCTCTATCTCTTATACTTTTTGAGAAAAAGCTGATGGATCTCAAACTGCTCGGTCACTACTCACACCATTGCATACACTTAAATATTACTCACGAAAATGATTACATTTCAGTTCATATGTATTTATATATTATATAATATATTATATATATATATATTTATATATGATAAAATATATATATTATATATATATATATATATATATATATATATATATATATATATATATATATATATATATATATATATATATATATATATATATATATATTATATATATATATATATATATATTAAAGAAAGGATAAAAATATATATATATTATATATATATATATAAT
>JABUQX010077807.1:20000-22500 GCA_015478945.1 Trachelipus rathkii
AACACAAGGGAATAGGAAGCTCTTCTGGAAGCAAGTACGAAAGGTCAAGAAAGAAAAGGGAATATTATCCATAGAAAAATAAGTAGGAATGGATGTGAAGAAGGGGTGGAGGTGTTTGAAGAACACTTCGAAAATCTGCATTAACATTGGTAGTTTTGAAGAAGTGATAGTGAATGCGTGTAGGTTTGATGGTGTAAGAAGAAATGGGTGTTATGGGAATGAGGTAATTAGTAGGGAGGAGGTAATAGGAAGAGTAAGAAAGTTGAGGAATGGTAAATCAGCAGGTATAGATGGAATTACTATTAAAATCCTCAAAAATGGAGACGAGATTGTGATTGACTGGATTTGGAAGTATCAAAGAGTTTGTGGAGGGTATAGTTCCAAAAGATTGGAGGAGAGCAGTAATTTATATAAGTGTAAGGGAGATAGTGGGAACTGGGGGTACTATAGGGGGATTAGTTTACTGAGTGTTGTAGAGAAGATATTTGCTGATATTTTGACTAAAAGGGGTGCGTCGTTTGAATGAAGAACTTATTTTCGAAGAACAAAGCGCATTTAGAAGTGGTAGATGATGTGTAAATCAAATTTTCACATTGAAACAAATGGTTTAGAAAATGAGAGAGAAACAATAAAGTATATTTAGGTTTTATGGACTTGCAACAGGCGTATGACAGGATTAATAGGGAAGCACTGTGGCAAAAGTTAGTGGTATATGCTGTTGGTGGTAGACTTCTGGATGTAATCAAAAGTATGTATGTCGATAGTGAACCGTGTGAAAGAATAATGGAGTGGAAAGTAAATGGTTTAATAATAGTAGTGGAGTGAGGCTGGGATGTGTTATGTCTCCTTGGCTATTGAATTTGTATATGGATGGGGCGATGATAGAATTAGAGGTAGAGGTGATATGGAAAGGTATTAGACTGATGGAAAGTGGAAGAGAGTGGAGGGGGCCCTGGTTGATTGTATACTGCCAATTTTATTTTGTGTGGCTAATCTGAAGAAAGTTTGAGAGGATTGGTACAGGGGTTTAGCAGAGTGTGTAAAAGGAGGGGCTTGAAAGTAAATATAGATAAGAGTAAGGTGATGATATTGGGTGAGGAGAGTCTGCAATGTGAAATCATGTTGGATGGTGAACAATTGGAACAAGTATCTGAGTTTTATGTTTAGGTTATATGTTGGATGAAAAGGGAACGAATTATTCAGTGTAGCAGGAAAGATGTGAATGGTAAGAAGGTGGCTTGTTGAATTAAAGGAACTAGGTCTTGAGTGCTCTAGGGTTATTCTGCATAAGGGTATATTGTTACTATGGTGTTAATGTATAGTATTGAAACTATAGTATGGAATAAACGGTATAGATCTAAAGTTCAATCTATTCAGATAGATAATCTTAGGGGCGTATTAGGTGTGTTAAGAATTGAAAAAATGAGGAATGAACGTGCTAGGGAGTTTTGTGGTGTGATCAAAGGCGTAAATGAGAGAATAAATGATAGTGTGTTAAAATGGGTTGGTCATACGGAAAAGATGGATGATAATCGTTTAGATAAGCTGATGTATAGTGGTGAGTGTGTTGGGAAAAGACACGTTGGGAGACCGAAGAAAAAGTGGATTGAGCCAATAAAGGAGTGTCTGAATTAAAGGAATATGAGTTTGGCAGAGGCGAGAAGAAAGGTGCATAATAGAAGTGAATGACGGGGTTTTGTGAGGGGGCGTGGTTGTGAACCTTGCCCCGGGTATGAACCCTACATTGACTAGATTGCGCAGTGGGGTCCGTCGCAATATTTGAAGCCCTAGGGTAGATATTTTGCATGAGACAAGCTCACATTAAAGGTATGAGCGGATGGTGTGTGGTGACTTTCTTTCGATTTGCTTCATGCTCTTTACTTAAATATTCTATTTTCGTGCATGTTATGCGCCCTACTCCCTCCCATCTGTGGGAAATGAAGGGAGGTATAAAGAAATATATATATATATATATATATATATATATATATATATATATATGCATAATATCTTTTTACGATATATATATAATATATATATATATATATTATATATATATATATATATATAAATACAGTGGGCGTATCCAGGATTTTTTTTTCGTGGGCCAGTAATAATAATATTATACATTATATATATATATATATATATATATATAATATAATATACTATATATATTATTATATATATATATATATATAATATTATTATATATATTATATATATATATATATATATAATATATATATATATAAATTAATTTAACCTCTGCACTTTATATTATAAACGGATATATGATATTTAAAATTTTTTAGTGTCTAAAAATTTCGGGGGGGGCCATGGCCCCCTGGCCCCGCCGTGGATACGCCACTTATATATATATAATATATATATTATTATTATATATCATATATATATATATATATTATATATATATATATATATATATTATATATATATATATAGATTATATACATATATATATATATTATATATAATA
>JABUQX010077807.1:27500-35000 GCA_015478945.1 Trachelipus rathkii
AAATATATTATGATTCAAAATAATTTTCAGCCCATATACAAAAAATTATGCTTGTACTGTCTGAAAAAAAAAATTTAAAGTGACCCTAATACCAAGCAATTACTGTAATTAAATAAATGTATATATAAAAATAAAAATATCAATGAATATGAGAGTAAAGATCATGGCATAAATATATCAATACCGGTATTTGATATCATGATATTAATAGAAGTTCTTTTAAATATACTAATATATCAGTTAATATATTAACATATTAGTTTATGATCACATTTACTGGTCTTTGATATTAATAGAAGTTTGGTTAAATATAAGAAATATATCAGTTAATATATTAACATATCAGTATATGATCACACGTACCGGCATTTGATATCAATAGCAGTTCTTTTAAATATACCAATATATCAATTAATATATTAACATATTTGTATATGATCACATGTACCGGTATTTGATATTAATAGAAGTTCTGTTAGATATTAGAAATATATCAATTAATATTTTAACATATCAGTATCTGATCACATGTACCGGTATTTGATATCAATAGCAGTTCTTTTAAATATGATAATATTTCAATTAATATATTAACATATCAGAATATGATCACAAGTACCGGCATTTGATATTAATAAAAGTTCTTTAAAATATACATGTATATCAAATAATATATTAACATATAAGTATATGATCACATGATATTATTAAAAGCATTGCCATTTATATCATTATATAAGTTATCATCAATCAATTTATCAATACATCAATATTTGACATCAATAAAAGAATGTAAAAACAGTTCTAAAATATACTAGTAGGCTCAGGGTAGTCAGTCCCTTCTAGGGTTGGCCGAGCACCGCACCGCACCGCACCGCACCGCACCGCACCGCACCGCACCATAGTAAACGCATCACGCACTGCACCACACCTCTATAATTTCAAAATTGCACCACACCACCAAAATGAGCCCACCAAGCACCGCACCGCACCAAGCCGAACCGCACCCGCACCCGCACCCGCACCCGCACCCGCACCCGCACCCGCACCCGCACCCGCACCCGATACGTCGACCAACCCTAATCCCTTCCCACCCCGCTTCGTTCTTATTCTCCCATATGATTCTTTACATAAGTTCTAATTTTCTGCCAGAAGATAGAAATATCACTTCACTGAAATCCTAACGAGCGAGAGAGAGAGAGAGAGAGAGAGAGAGAGAGAGAGAGAGAGAGAGAGAGAGAGAGAGAGAGAGAGAGAGCAAATCAGAGTGATATTTTAGCATCGTAACCATTACATAAGAACATAAAAATCAGAAAATAGAATTTTAGAAGCTATTCCGGTTTATATCAAGATTGTCCTAGTCAAAAAAAAGATGTAAGGTTGCCATTTGCTTTTGAATGGTTCGTCAAAAATTTTAATTTTCATCATACAAAAATAATTAATCCAACAACATAAACAATATATACAACATGCAAAATATTAATCTAAAAAATAATAATAATAATTTACATGTTGCATATATGTTTATGCAACATCCAAGTTATTAGTGTAAATTATAAACAAATATATTAACTGAGCGCTAACATGCAAAACCAAGTCACCAATATACCCTAAATGATTATCAAAAATAACCAGTAATTGAAACTACTAAAAACATTCCAATTAGGTTACTATATAAAAAACCACTTTCAAAATAGTTTCTAAAAACCAATTATAGCATTTTTTTAGGGTATCAAATAGTACTGTCATATTAATATAAAAAAAAAAAAACACTTTCAAAATAGTTTCTAAAAAAACAATTATAGCTTTTTTTAAGGTATCAAATAGTATTGTCATATTAATATATATAAAAAAAACACTTTCAAAATAGTTTCTAAAAAAACAATTATAGCTTTTTTTTTAAGGTATCGAATAGTACTGTCATATTAATATATAAAAAAAACTTTCAAAATAGTTTCTATAAACCAATTATAGCTTTTTTTTAAGGTATCAAATAGTACTGTCATATTAATATAAAAAAAAAAACACTTTCAAAATAGTTTCTATAAACCAATTATAGTTTTTTTAAGGTATCGAATAGTACTGTCATATTAATATTAAAAAAAAACACTTTCAAAATAGTTTCTATAAACCAATTATAGTTTTTTTTTAAGGTATTGAATAGTATTGTCATATTAATAATACCTTTACTGCATCTTTCACCAGGACAACAAACTACTCTCCTTGGGTTCTGAAATCTTCCGATTCACTGAAAATCTTCTTCTTCTTGACTTGAGACAAAACGTTCTTGAAACTTTGACACAAGAAACCGTTGAGCCACTCTTGAAAAATTTCAAGAAAGCTGAAATGCAATTCTACCTCAAAGGTAAGTGTTCTTAAGCATATATATATATATATATATAATATATATATATATATTATATATATATAATACTATTATATATGTCATCTATCTCTATAATATATATATATTATATTATATATATATATATATTATATATATATATATATATATATATATTATATATTATATATATATATATATATATATATATATATAAATTATATAATATATATATAAATATATATATATATAATATTATATATATATATATATTATATATATATATATAAGTGGGACCATAATTAAATGAAGGATTTGCTAAGGGTGTTTCAACCCCGTCCTAAGAACTCAATATAGAGAAACATATTTAAAAATGGAAATTATTGATATAAAAAAAACAGTTTGTACCACATCTCTTCAAGGCCTATAACTTCTTTTCTCGTCATAAATGAATGATAACAATTATATTATCTTCGTTTAAATATTTGTAAAATTTCATTATTATTATTATTATTATTTTATTATTATTATTATATTATTATTTATTATTATTATATTATTATTATTTTATTATTATTATTATTATTATTATTATTATTATTATTATTATTATTATTATTATATTATTATTATTATTATTATGTATTATTATTATAATTAAAATAATAATACTGAATAATGATGATGATAAAATAATTATTTACTGCGTTGTCCCAGTCAACCAATAATAATAAATAATAATAATAATCATAATAATACATAATAATAATAATAATATAATAATAATAATAATAATGAATAATAATAATAATATAATATATAATAATAATAAATAATAAAATAATTAATAATAATAATAATAATAATAATGATTATATAATATATATATATATTATTATATATATTATATTATATATATATATATATTATATATATATAATATATAATATTATATAATATATATATATATATTATATTATGGTGTTGTGCGTGTGTAAGCTCATTTTTTCAATTCATACATAAAAGGGCCAACTAAAAAAAAATGTTTTTATTTCAAATCTAATGATCTTTATAAATTTAATTAAAATGTATGTTAATATTCATGCTTATAAGAAAAGATAATATTTTAAAAAACAAAATTGGTTCAAATTAATACAGTAATATAATATATATATATATATATATATATATATATATTATATATATATATATATATATATTATATATATATATATATATATATATATATATTATATATATATATATATTATATATATTAGTGTGTGGTGTGTGTTATATATATATATATGGGTGTGTGTGTGAAGTGGCAGGAGTGTTGGGAGTTATCTCTTTTTCTTCTTTTTTTCTTCTTCCGTTGTAGTTGTTGTGAAGTTTCTTGTAATAACTCCTTTTACCTTACGAAACCTTAATAGATCAGATAGCTTATTTGCCTTAATGTTTGGGGCCGCCTTCTTCTCCACCAGGAGCTAAATGTATTACGCTTTGAAACATCGAGGCTAGGTGAACCAGCAACATAAGTCGTTATAACCCTTTTTAAACTTATTTCTATTTTGTAGATATTAAAGCATCTATATTGTTTTTGGCTATTTATTAAGATTTACATTTGTACTATATTTAATATCCTTGTTGAAATGCTTACGTTTTTAATAAAAAAAAATTTATAAAAAAAATTTGTGTTCAAAAATCTCGTCTCACTGGGCTCGAGAGCTGTTTTCTACAAATGAAACCAAATTTTGACGGCAAAATGACTGTTCTTACAAATCGAACTAAAATACAAGTTATTTTCATAATAGGGTATAAAATATTTATTTAATATGATATGAAATATTATATTACAATAGAAATTACAAATAAAAGCTATTCATTATATTATAATGAAATTATAGATAGTGCAAGTTACAAATGTATTTATTTAATGCTTTAAAACAAACTAGATATATACGATTTAAAATCTTCTTCATAATTCATTTTTTAATTTCATGTTTTCTGTGATATTTAAGGCGACACTTTCTATTTGAATATTTTTAAACAAAATACTATTTTCAGCGAGCACTATATATATATATATATATATGTATTATTTATATATATAATATATTTATATCTTATATATATATATATATATATATATATAATAAATATATATATATATATATATATATATATATAATATATGATATCATATAATATTATATATATATATATATATATATATATAGTTATATATATATATATATATGATATATATATATATGTATTATATATATATATTATAATCATTTGGGAGAGGGTTTTTGAGAATTTTTCTTTAGCTCATATATATATACTATATATATATATAATATATATTATATTATATATATATAATATATATATATATATTTATTATTATATATATTATATATATATATATATATATATATATATTATTATATATTAATTTCGGGAGGGTGAGATTCTGAATTTTTCTTTAACTAAAAGCATATATAATATATATATATATATATATATATATATATATATATATATATATATTATTATATATATTATATTATATAATATATATAATATATATATATATATATATATATATATATATTATATATATATATATATATATGAAACAATACCGCAGATTTTTAAAAGCAAATTAAAAAATTTAAAAAAAAAAAAAAAAAACCCCCCAAAAAAAAAAAGCCAATTAAAGAAAAAAGGAAAAAAAAAAAATTATGGCAAACGTTTTTCGGACTAAGTCCATCTTTCGACTTATTTACCTTTGGGTTATTTTTGATTAAGTATATATATAATATATATATATTATATATATATATATATATATAATATATATTATTATTATTATTTATTATTATTATATTATATTTTTTATTATTTTCATTTTTATTTTTTATATTTTTTTTATTTTTTATTTATATATATATATATATATATATATCAAAATCTGGGTTATATTATGAGTTCTCTATACGAAGCCCAAACAAAACGTTAACTTGACCTAACCTAACTTAGCCTACTAACCTAACCTAACCTAACCTAACTAACCTAGCGCTGCGGCGGGTTGTCAGGAAAATATTTGATTATGGTGTTTTAACCCTTTTCTCCTGTCCACTCATTGGGCTTGCTCTTCACTTATTTGCATTGTTCCAGGTTGTTCAATTAATTGCAACCCTTAACGGAACTTTACATGTACTACTCTTCTCCAAGTGATCCAATCATGCGTTAATCTATTTCCTTCATTCATATTAGGTTAGGTTAGGTTAGGTTTAGGTTAGTTAGCTCTTTTACCCATTTGGGTTTGCCCGTTTGTTTTCCTCCTCTGGCTGCCAACATTCTAACCTAACACTCTCTTAACCCAATCTATTTTAATTATCATTCATTTGAGCATGTGTCCATACAATCTTAATACCGTCCTTGAACCCCTTGAACCCCTTGAACCCCTTGAACACCTTGAACCCATGATTTGTCTTTCCATCAAATATTTTCTCCTCTGGCACATATATTCCCTATCTTAACTTTATATTTATCTCTTTTCTCTCACATATCTCTTAAAATAAGTTTATATACCCTAAAACTTGATTATCATATATATTATATATATATATATATATATATATATATTATATATATATATATATAATATATATATATATATATATATATATATTATATAATATATATTAGGTAAATTTGGTCGGATAACAGTTATTTTTGTTTTTTTCCAAAAAAATATTATTTTTAATGATTAGGTAAATAATAATATGCAATAAAAAGTCAGTATGTATGACTTTCAATATTAATATATATAATATATTATATATAATATATATATATATAATATATATATATTATATAATATATATATATTATATATATTATCTATACTATATATATATATATAATATTATATATATTATATATATATATATATATATATGGCTATTCAGAAGGATCTTTCACCGAAATGGTATTTTTATTAAAATTTTGTATTTTTCCACTTTAGAAGGTATTTATTTTTTAGCCAATAAGCATAAAGATAAAGTTGCCAGTCGCTTCAAACGGTTGTAATACGAAAAAGCTAATTAAAGAAATATCAGAAGTTTAATCTGTAACTAACGTTCCTCAACGTAACCGAGCTTAGCTTATTATATCTCGCTTAATGTAATTTATTTTTATATTTATAATTTAATTCACTTTGCATTGTTTAAAAAAGAAAAACACACATCTGGCACCATGAGCCGTTTTTAAATTTGCTCGAAATGTAAATAGAAAAAAATAAAAAATAACCAAATTTTATCTCTTCCCCCCCCCCCCACAAACAATTTACAGGAGAAAGATCCTACCGAATGTCATATATATATTATATATACTATACTATATTATATATATACATTATATATAGATCTATATATTTACAAGAAATTTTAACAGATTTTTATATATATAATATTATATATACTTATATATATATATATGTGTGTGTGTGTGTGTGTGTGTGTGATGTGTGGTGTGTGTGTGTGTGTGTGTGTGTGTGTGTTTGTGAATATTTGTGTGTCCAGAAACCTGAAACCCATCTTCGAGATGCCCACACATTAATGTAATAAAAACCTTGAGATAATTTTATGGGAAATAATACCCAGAAGAGGAAAAATAATAAATTTATTATTATTATTATTATTATTATTATTATTATTATTATTATTATTATTATTATTATTATTATTATTATTATTATTATTATTATTATTATTATTATTATTATTATTATTATTATTATTATTATTACAAGAATGAATAATATAATAATAATATAATAAAATAATAATAATAATAATAATAATAATAATAAATAATAATAATAATAATAATAATAATAATAAAAAAAAAAAAAATAATAATATAATAATAATAATAATAATAATAATAATAATGTATTATTTATTATTATTATTATTATTATTATTATTATTAATATTATTATTATTATTATTATTTTCTTCTAGAATACTCTATTAGGGAGTGATAATAATGCTCCTTTTTAAATCATTAATTTAGCCCTAATTTAGGAGAATCATTAAAACACTAACTTATTATGCATATCTTTGGGTGTGTGTTTGCGT
>JABUQX010077808.1:0-36065 GCA_015478945.1 Trachelipus rathkii
TTAAGTATTGTTCTTATATATTATGGGTTAAACTGGGGCATTCTAGAGGAGCGTTCATGCAGCTTCTTAACTTATTAATTATTAGGAGCTTGACGGTGGACAGCTCTTAGACTAGTCCCCAGCGCACCCGGTTCTGTATTTATTATTCATATTTATTTAATATAAGTTGACTGGACATTCTAGAGGGGCCTCCAGGCTTTTTTTAATTATTCCTATTCTTAATTACTTAAGATATAGTTAGATTGGGACGTTGACTGGACAGTGTTAGTATTAGGCCGGGCCATACGCTTCTCTTAATATATAATCTATTTCATTCATGTACATTAGTGTATTATTAAAAATTATTTTCTAATTCTTAATTTTTTATGGGTTTATATGAAAAATGAGAACAGCTTGAATTCTGTATATTAAGTCACTTAACTTTTGGTATATTATATATAATAAAATATATATATATACTTATATAATATATATATATATATATATATATATATAGATAATTATAATAGATAATATATTATAATATCATAATATATATATATATATATATATATATATAATATATATATTTCGTGTGACGCACGAATCTGAAAAAATCAAAAACAATGCAAAAAATCATTAAAATCAATAAAATCAAAAAAAACGATTATTGCACGAAAAAAAATCAAATGAAGAAAAAAAATCAATTGAGTTTTTACTTTAATTTTTTTGTTAAGAAATCAATGCATTTTTTTGTTGATTTTTATTATTTTAATTATTTATTTATCTCTTAGTTATTTGTTTTTATTTATTTTTTTAATTATATGGGTTTTTGTTTTTAAATAGGTAAACTAAAAGATCGAACACTTTAAAAAACTGAAAAAGTTTCCTGAAAGTTTTAAAGACACAAAGTTTTCAATTTTCAACAAAACTATTGGCATTGTAACCCCGTAGTCTTGTAACATTTCTTTAAGTAGTGTTGCTTGGTTTAATTGCTTTCCATTTGTTAAGAATTTCTGAACCCAGAAGCTAGCTATCTGCCTAGGGGATTAAAAAATTGAAAATTAATGTCAGTTGCAGACTATTAATAACTATGTTTTGTATCTGTCGTTAATAATCATGTAGGCCAGTCATTTGAAATAATTGTCTACAATGGTTTAGCCCCACTTTATAGAAAGACCATAGATATGCTGGAAGAGGGCGCAATGTAAAGCAACGACGAAGAGGTATAGAAATTTTATGGCTCTTGAGCATAAGAATTTAAGGCGAAGGGGAAGTTTGTTTTAGATAGGGCCCATGCGCTTGGCTCTTAGTAATAATTATTATTTATTATCTTAATTATGCAGGTGACTGGGACATTCTAGAGGGCCAATGGATCTTCTTATTTATTAATTATTTATTTGTTGTAATCCTAATGGAAGAGTCTAATAAGGAACATGCGGCTTCTAAGTATTATTCTTATTTTATTTTTTTTGAGTTGACTTAGCGGCATTTTTAGAGTCCAAGCGGTCCTTCTTTTTTTTTGAATTATTATTTTTAATTATAATCATTATTGGTTGACTGGGACAGTCTAGCTAGGCCCATGCCACATCTATAAATATTATTCATTATTGAGTTATTTGATAGTTATTTATGAGTTGACTGGGATTTTCCAGAAGGCCATGTGCTTCTTAATCTATTTATTGTTACTTGGATTGACTGGGACCAGTCTAAAAAGGACCATGCGGTTCTTTAAAGTATTATTCTTATTTATTTGAGATTCTTGACTTCGGACATTCTGGAGGGCGTCAATGCGGTTTCTAACTACTATTTTAATATTAATTATATTATATTATTTACTTAGTTGACTGGGGACAGCCATCTAGATAGCCTATGCGTTCTCATCAAGTATTATTCTAGTATTTATATTAATTTTATTAATAAGGTGACCTGGGACATTTCATTAATGTTATGATAGCTTTTCTTATTATTAAAATTTATTTGGTTTGTTGGACTAGGACAGTCTAATAAAATTGCGCCCCTCTAAGCATTATTCTATAGTTTATTATGGGTATTGATGGGACATTCAAAGGCTTAGATGCAGCTTCCTTAAAATATATTCAGACATAATTAATGTAAGAGCTGCATTTAACCACCTTCTAGAAATGTTCCAGTCAACCATAATAAATAAGAAATAATACTAAGAGCATAATGGTCCTTTGTAGACTGTCCCAGTCAAGCCAATAAAAATTAATATTAAGAAGCCGCATTGGCCCCTCTAGAATGCCCCAGTCAACCATAATAAATATGAATACAATATAGCACACAACTAAGGAAACAAATATATTGAGAATAAAATTCTAGACTGTTGCCCAGTCAAACCAATAATAATTAAATTAATTTGAAAAATATTAGGTGTAAGAAGCCGCATGACCCCCCCAAACCGTTAATCCATTAATAATTAAAAAAAATAAGTAAAGATATACAATAAAGAAGCCACATGGCCTACCTAGACTGTCCCAGGGAAACTGTTCAAAATAAATTTATCAAGATAATAATTTAAAAAGATCGCATTTTGGCCCGCCTAAACGTCCCATCAAATCCAAATAAATAAATAACATAAAATTGAATAATTCAAGAAGGCCGCATGGAAAGGCCTTATCTAGCTGTCCAGTCAACCTGTAATAATTAATGATTAAGATCAAATTGTATTCGCGTTTAATAATATTGTTCATGTGACTCGATTGACTGTGGCAGCTCTAGATAGGCGCCACTGGCGGCTTCCTGAATTATATATTCTTACATTGTATTAATTTTGTTGGTCGACGGGACAGTTCTAGATCTAGGAGCCCCATGTGATTTGCCTTAATTATAAAATTACTATTCATTAGTACATTAATTAATTTTTAAAAATGAAAAAATTATTCTTCATTTCTTTTAGTTTTGCGTTGACTGGAGCATTCTAGAGGGGTCCGCCAATGCGGCTTCACAATTATTAATTTTTATTTGGTGACTGGGACAGTCTAAAAAGACCCCATGCCGCTTCTTAAGTTAGTATTATTCTTAATTATATGAGTGCGGTGACTTCCTAAGAGGGATTAATGTATTCTTAAAAACTTTTTTATAATTATTAAAATTTATTATTGTTTCGACTGGGTTAGTCTAGCATAGCCCATGTACTCATTAAAATATTATTCTTTTTATCATTTTTGTCAATATTTAATATACAATGCGGCTTCTAATTTATTAATTTTTATGTGTGGTATGGCGTGGCGACACGTCCTATATATATTCAGCATATTATATTACTCTTATCTTATTATGACAAATATATTCGTTAGAGGGCCGTCAATGCGGCTTCCTAATTATTAAATTATTATTGTTACCTGGGACAGTCTAGATAGGCCCATACGGCAACTGAGTATTATTATTTACTTTATTATGTTATTTGAGCTTACTGGGACATTCTAGAGGGGCCGAATGCGGCTCTTAATATATTTTTTTTTGCATGACTGGGACAGTCTAAAACAAGGGACCATGCGACTTCTTAAGTATCTTATTTCTTATATATTGAATTGGAGTCTAGATATGTCTATGCGGCCTCTTAAATGCAGCTTCTTAATTATTTCTAATTGCATTAATTATTATTTCGCTTGACTGGGACAGTCGTAGATAGGCCAGCGGCTTCTTGAATTATCTATTCTTAGTTTATAAATTAAAAAGATTACTGGGACATTCTAGAGGGGCCATGCAATGCGGCTTCATCTTCATCTTAATTATTAAATTATTTAGTTTGGTTCTTGACTTGGAACCAATTCTAGGTAGCGCCTTATGTTGGCTATGCTTCTTAATTATAATTACTATTCTATTAATTACATAATTATTATTACTGTTTTTTACATTTTATATATATATATTATATATATATTATATATATATTATATATATTTTATACTATTATATATATATTATAGTAATATAATATAGGTAATATATATAATATATATATATTATAGTATATTATATAAAGTATATATAATATATATATATATATATTATATTATATACTAATATATATATACTATAATATAAATTATTATTGTGGCGTCACGAATCTGAAATAAATCAAATAAAATCAAAAAAATCAAAAAAAAATCAAAAAAATCAAGAAATCTATTTTTCTAAAAAATCAAAAAAAAAATCCCCAAACCCTAAAGTATTAACAAAAATCTGGATTTTTATTTCTAAAAAAAAAATTCAAAAAAATCCCCAACCCTGTGATTGATAAATAAAATATTATATATTATGTTATATATATATAATATAATATATATATTATATAATATAATATATATAGATAGATATATTTATATATTATATAATATGATCTATATATAATATATATATATATATATATATATATATATATATATTTTAATTTTTTTAATTTCCTTTTCGACAGAAAACAAATTTATATATTATATATATATATATAATATATATATATATTATATATATTATAATATATTATATATATATATATATAATAGTATTATATTATATATTTTATATTTATAATATTATTATATATCATATATTAGTCCAGTGTACAGACCCAACACCGGCTCCAAACAGGCCACACGCAGTTGAAAAAATTCAACACCTGGCGGTGTTTCCTGGAGCATAATATATTTCAAACGTCAAAAGAGATTTAAATAGAAAGAAATAAATATTCAGTCAATTAAAAATTAAACATTAAAAACAAAACTAAACAAAACTACATCCATGCATTATTTAAAGTCCTAGTTTAACGCTTACAAATCAAATATTTGGAAGAAGAATCTTCAACTTCATGGTAGAACAGAAAAATAGAGTAACTACTAACAGTGGGAAAGTTCGGATAAGATATATGGGATAATCTTTCTGGAAGGTGTTTTTATGTCGTATTAAGTAGGAAAATGAACGGCGGCGATAGAGTCCGCTGGACAAAAATGAAAGATATGGCGAACAGATTGCGGGGGTATATATGACTTCGACAAAATTTGCAAATGGGAGGGGGGTTCCCTCGTAACATATTGTGGACTGTGGAGTGATGTGATTATTAGTGTGGGCCATACGGCAGCGCGATGCAAGTAATCACCTCGTGTAAGCGTTTTCGATCCGGTGGGCCTGGGAAGGAGACCCTCCCGATGAATCGGCTTGTATGTTATCTAAGTTTCCGTCGCCTCTCCTGATCATTTCGTTCCAGCGGCTCTGCAAAAAGATCGAAAAACCTTGATACGAAAGCAGGATAGTAATCGGTTGATGGGAGATAGCCTTGTCCGAATGGCATCCGGGAGGTACCGGGAACAACTCCGAAATGAGGAGGTGGCCATTTTTTCCTCTCTGTCAGCGATTTCATGCCAGTTACCCCATGAGAGGGGGGGTCCAACATAAAATAATTGTTTCTTGCGAAATTGAGCAGCAGATGAGATAGCTCCGTAATCAGTACCACTGTTGTGGTGTTTTTGTAAGAATAAGCCGCAGTTAATTCACAGTAAGCTGTATCGATGAGCAACCATCATTATCTGTTCTACAGTGAAGAATAAATTTAAACCAGCAGATCTAAATTGACGAATAGCACATCATTTATGGGCAATAAACTTGCTAGTGAAAAATGCAAAATTATTAGAAAGAAGGGGATGGGAAAGGTGTTGCGATCAGGAAAGGACAGCGGATGCGCACACTAGTTCCGTTTTTATGGCCATCAGTAAACACTGGAGTAAAACTACCGTGAACAGACAGGAATGATGCCTTAACAAGGCAGCAGAATGCTTGATTTGGAGGAGAGATGGTTAGGAGCCAAGCACAATGGTGGGAGCGGGGATAACCATGATGGATGTACCTCATCTATTGAGGAAAGGCAGCACCTTTTGTAAAGGAATATTAAGGAAATTAAATGTATAACCCTGTTCGCAAATGGTCATGTAAGTAAGGATTCTGACCGCACCTCCTGCAGAATCGGGTGTCAGGAGCAACGCTAATTTGGGGTTTGAAAACGAAGTAACTTCTGCTGTACACATGATGTATTTTCTCTTCGAAGAGAGAGTGGCATTACACAGGATTCAACTTCACAGGCTTACCGGTGGGGACGATAGGAAGGCTCTCCAGGGAGATCCGGAATCGGCCTCCGCGATTTTTATGGGATCCAACAATGAATGCAGGCTTGTAGAAGACGAGTAGGGGAGGCCTGGACCCAATAACTAACAGCCAAGTCAAGCTTTCGAATGCGAACGTTGTAGCTGCGATATATAGACGGTTTAAAAGGGACTGCGAATCAGCCCGCCGCTCAACAATTTGAGGCAGAATATGACCGTAATAAGTCTACGGCGCGCGATGACAAAGTTTGTTTTTTCAGGTGGTTTAATATGCTGGGGCAATATGTTAAGTGGTCATCTAGAATGAGTCCTAGAAATTTGACCTGTGAAAGTAACAGGAATAGGCGACCACATAAGGTTAGGTTCAGCCTTGGAAGAACAAGTGGCAACGTTGGTTCTTCGATTCCCTGTTTTCTTATAAAAAGCACTGCTTGAGGTTTTGTTTATGAGAAAAGATGGCAAGCCATGGGAGTCAGCTAGCCCATTGTGAAAATAGTATTTCAAATTTCAGGATAGTTGAAGTTGCCGTTTGAGAAAGAGCACAGCCTCGGCACCGGCTATCTATGCTATAGATGGCCAAGGTCATCTGACATAGATAGGAAATTGACAGTCGCTGGAATAAGAGGTACGAATATAATTAAATCGAGAGCAAAATAGTAGTAACTTAAAACTACCTGCGGAACGCCTTTAATCCAGATAAAAGTGCCGTTGACAGGAATAGCAAGAGCACCGAACCTGATAGATCTGAATGTGACAAAAGGGCATTTTGAATAAAAAGGGAGTTGTCCGCGGAAACCAAAGGAATGGAGTTTAAGGAGAAGCAGAATTCCAGTTCTCCACGTTGTGTCGTAAGCTTTTCAAGGTCAACAAACAGGACACCAAAGAACCAGGTTCACCAGTGAGATAGGCTTACCCGGCATGTACCATGGTCTAGTTTTACCAAGGGCTCCGGGTCGAACGATTTTTCGGAAACCAAAGGACAGTTATTTCGAGAAAGCTTGACGGACTCTCCCAGAACAGGAGTAAGCGCCGAAAAACCCATTTATCTCCATAATTTACAGGAAGTGACCAAGGTTCAGCGAAACTTGGTCTTTTGGATTGTCTAGCAATTTTCGGATCTTTTCTGGTTTGAATATGAATTAACAAAAGCTTGTATAGTCCGAAATGTTTTCTTTTCCAAAAAGATGGAAAAGAAGACATTCGATCCAGATTCTGTTATAATAATCCGGCAAAAATGCTGACGCCGAAGGATGGAAATGACGGAGCATGCATGATATACGAAATCATGTCCTGACCAAAGGCATCGTCTTCTTTGCTATTGCAATGAATTGAACTCTGCAAGTTGTTTGTTAAAGAGCGGTGTAGGCTATGATTCCCTTTACGCTGTTGGAAAGTTTGGTATTGCTGTGTCAGTTACTCAGTTTTTTGAAAGCTGCATCTTGTGCGCGAATGTGAACCTCAGAATGAGCTAGAAAGCTTAATAAGCTTAACGCAATCACGCTAACAGCGCAGAGCGAGATCCGTATCAGTTTATTATCAGGCCCATAACGGATAACTGTGGGTGAAGGAGTTAATTGAGAGCGACGAGATATTTTTCTGTGCTGTTAATTTCCACACGTTAAAGAAGGGGAGTTGGTGAGTTAATGAGATCAGTATTAAAATGGGTGTAAGTTCGAAAAAATATTTACGTAAGCGTCTGGCGATTTAATTCGCCGAGATCTCGCGATGCTCTGTAAAATAAAATAAATCATGTTGGGTATCGGTCTACAAGGGTACCTTTTGTAATTGCCATGTGAGGTTCTCTTCTCTCGTCGGTTGGCTTGGTTGCGCACATCTTGGGCCAACAAAAGTGTTTGCCCGACCCGCCTGCCTGAGGAAGGACTGAGCGGAATGGCAAGAAGCTTCCGCTGCCGAGATGATCACTCACTTCTGGGAAGAAGCAAAGGAGCATCACAACCAGATGCAGAATTCCGGTATATTGAAAGAGAGGCAGAAAGGGATAAGCTGTGGGCCTGAATAAAAAAGGAGCCCTACTCGCTCGGTCATAACGCCATCGCATGGAGGTTAGGTTTTGCATTGGGCCTGGTAAAAAGACTCCATTTAAAGACGTATTGGTAGTATGCACTTCACTGCGAATAATTAATCCAAAGCTGCGGACAGGTAAACGATCCATTAAGAAATGATCAATCAAAAGGAGAAGTATCAATACCAAGGAAAAAAGTGTGGTTCATCAAACGTTCCATTAGGTAGGGGAGTCCTGTGTTTAGGGCTCCCAGGGAAGAAAAGGGGGGTTAGGAGAATCTACTTAAGATTCTGCGCTATAGAAAGATATTTGAAGTGACAGAAGGTCCCCCATAAGGGGTGGCGGAGGTTTGGAAAGTTATGTTCCAGTATAACAACCGGAGTAGTGAGCTGTTTAAAAAGATCAGCTAAGGCGACCTTAGTAAATTCACTACTCGGAAGCAAGTAGATCGAGCAGATAGTAAGATCTAGTAATGTCGATGGACAAGTGAATTTTTGCCGCTACTGCATGAAGTTCGGTTTGGAGAGGGACTGGGGGAATGGCGGCATAGATTTGTAATGAGTATGTCCTGCCCCTCGCCTATCATTGATCACACTCTTATTCTATAGAAGTTTTAACGGCAATTGTTATATTCAGATGCCGTTTGATAAAAGTCACTGTGTGACAATAGCAGAAAGTTCCTGCCAAACATAATTAGAATACACTTTTGGATGTATTGTACATATGTTTTATTAGCTAACAAGGTTTCTTCGAAAACGACGATAATAAGCCACCCGACATATTCCATTAGAGAAAGCAGTCATTATGCGTTATTGAATATTATCATGGTGAGTCTTTTAGAGACAACTTGTCTCTATGTGACTAGATGGTTTATTGTTAGGAGGTGGGTTCAGATTTGAGAGGGAGGTTGAAGACAGTGGGTCTCGAGCGCAGGAGAGGGAAAAAACCTGGGGAGAAAGGGTAGACAGACACCCAGAGAATTTATGGTTTGGTCATGACCTCTTTTTAGGGAGACGTTTTCAGCATATATTTTGGTTGGGAAAGAGCCTTTTACCATGAAATGTCAGAGATAAGGTGGAATTCGGACCAAATCCCAACTTGTTATGGGGTTTTGGTTTGGTTAATAGCAAAGATCATCGTGAATTGCTCATATTTATTAGTGAGAGCAGTATCAGAGTATCCGTTTGGCAAGCAGATTCAGAAATGTGGAGGGACAGAGTTGTTTCCATGAAAATGGGAAGGAAGGTGTCTACCGGAAGGTATTGTCTTTTTGAGAATGTTGTTGGGGTACGACCATCGATTGCCAATATGGGATTCGCATGAATTGGCAAGTGTCTGATTGTGGAGAATTTTCCCGATACCTTCTTCTCATGGGATGTGATTGGGAATTGGGCATTTGACTTGGAGAGCAGGATGGGGAACCTCTGGCGGTTCTATTCGCATGCCTCCAGAACCCCAAACGCTTAAGAGCGGTTTGCGACGGTTTACGATTTTGAACGAGTCTTTACATTCACCTTTCTCGGAAGTGCCAGGAAGCATTTTAGAAAGAGAATGGCGTCATCGCATCAGCTCCTTGGAGCTGTTAATTCCAATTCAATCTTTCTAGCAAATAAAGGTCCGTATTTAGAAATTTCATTAATAGGAAACTCCGTTAGAAGAGTTATAGGAGAAGTCAGAAGAGCTAGAACCTGTCTTTGCTAGGACTATTTTACATTAACATGGCTTGGTTGGCTGGGTTGTTCAATAGACTGGGATTGTTTGCCGGTACCAGTCTTTTGAAGCCTCTTGCTGTTGTCTCAGACAAGTAAGACTAGGTGGCGAGGTCTCTTCTCTGCAGTTGCATTTTTTACAAATCTGGGGTTACTGTGTTTGTTGTTTTATAATTACAATAAAAAATTCGGGATTGCTCTACTGTATTTTAACGGTATTTATGTTTATCTGTCTCCTTACTTTTCTGTCTGTCATTTTTGCCTGTCTGTTAGTCAATGTCTGTAAGTCTGGGCGGCGAATACAGGGACAAAAGAGACCGGTGTCCTTCTTGCATAAGTTTGGTGAACCAATTTTGGTTGAGTATGGGACAGTGTGTCTTGGCAGGAATGTTTTCCAAGAATTTTCTTTGTTTACATGGTGGTTAGTTAAAGGGTCTGCATTTTTAGCCTTTCTTGGAGTGCAGTACTCCGGATAGGGACGTGTTGATAAGCTTTCTTGGACGCGTGAGATTGAATCAAGGGATGCTTTATGTACTTCTTTTGGGAGAAGTTGGTAGTCGTGGCGAGTACCAGGTAGACAAAGTCTGCAAGTACATGCCTGAGTGTCAATGGAATATTTAGGATAGGAGTTCTGTTAGGATAGGTTGGTGGGTTGGGCGGCTAATTAACACAGTGGGAGGCGTGAGGGGCAGCTTAAGTGCCACCGTAAGAATTTGATTTGATTTGTTCTAGTAATTTTCCTTTGAGCTAGGCGTATAGAATCTCTCCTTGCTCAATTTATGTATGGTACATAGCTCTAAAACTACCTGTTCAAACAGTGTAGGGACGGGATTTGAAAGAAAGAAGCACTGGGGTTGGGTTCCATTACCAGGTTTCTTACAGTTAGGGGTATTTTTTCACATGGAGTGGGAGTGGGAAATAATTCTCCGCAGATTGGGCATATGTCCTCCTGTCCCCCATACGGTATTTTCGGGGATGACCAAACACGTCTTGACAATTTTGGACAGCAACGTCCTCCCGGGGGTTCCGAGGGATAAACGTTACTGGGCGAACACTGTGACTTGTGAAACCCTATTTTGACCTGTTGTAGGTGGATAAGGTTTAAAAGGCGACAGGTAAAACGGGGATCTTTGGTTTGTCCCAGGGAGTTTCCCGGCGAGGTGGAGAAATCTAATAAACCGGTTCTGTAAGGGAAAAATCTTCTTCTGTCTGGATTCTTCCCAAAATGCACAGCGTCATCTTCGTCTTTCTGTTCACATAAACACATAAATAGTGCCTTTAGTAATGTTGTTTCTTATTTTCATCAGCTAGATAAAGGATGAATATTTGCGAGAGACCGTTAAGGATGACAGAATGGAAACTTTGATTTCGTTAGCAGCTTTACGAGAAATGACCCATTCCTCATCAATGCTGACTGGAGCCAATGTGACTGCGAGGGTCTTCACTCCTAAGGACGTTTTCAAGTGCCCTACTGAAAAGAATGGTATCTGTGCTCAGTAAGAGCTTTGGAGGTTAGGTGGATCGCAGTAGTGTGAATACATCGGGACATGACAGTCTGCTGGACATTCCTGGGGGGCAGCGGATGGAGTAACGACCATGAGTACGACTGTTTACGGGATTGCCCGGCCGTTGGAGGCACCTGGTGTTCGGTTTGGTGGTCGATGAATCGGTAAATTTTGCAAAGACCTGACAGCGTGTAGAAAGGAAGACAGCATAGGTACATGATCTAGAAGTGGAGGGACCGTGGTAGGTCAGGCCTGGGAAGCTGACAGTGGTAATTATTGTTGAATTCGGCTCACCTTGGTTTAAATACGTTTTTTCTTTAAGGGACTTCCATCCACCAGACTTTCGTCTCCGAGACAGTGATGGGAATAAAGCAAAAATGAGACATAAAAGCAAATTAACAGGAATGGGCTGGAAAGGCGTTATTCATAGAGAAGGCTAATCCTCTCTCCACAGCAAGGTCACAGTCCATAGAGACCCACACACCACCGGACCCCACCCCGTAGGGGGGGCCATGGATATGGGGCCTCGTGAAGATCCTCCCGGAAATTTACGTGGGTCCCCACCCGCGTACCACACGGCAACCTAAAGTCTCGCGTACAGTCCGAGTTATACACACAAAGTGCAAACGCCCTCACCAGTGGTAAGCAGGGCTCAGGTCCCTATAATTGGTTCCCATACCCAATCTGCGCCCGGTCAGAGGTGAGCTGTAAATGACCGGTTTCTCAACGGTACCCTCATCACGGGAGGAGTGCTGGGGTGAACTGTAACTCGTGCGGAAAGAGGCACCGGCCATACCCAAGGGCGTGATAGAAAAGGGGAGGGGGGGTAACCTTATACAAAATAATTAAAGGACTTCATGAGTGGGAATTGAATAAAAAAAAAAAAAAAAAAAAAATAAAATCTGATTTATTTCGCTCTAGGAACACTGAAAGTGCCAGTATATCCAGCCCAACAGTATCCCAGAGAGGCCACCCACCAACTGCAAGGTAACTGGACTTCGGGTGGATATAGTATACATAATATATATAATATAGTATAGTATATAATATAATATATAATAATATATGTATATAACTATATATATAGTGGGGGTTAATATTATAATATATATATATATAATATATATATATTATACTATATATATATATATATTATATAATACTATAGTATATATATCCACCCCTTTCTCTTCACTACGATGTGGAAAGGAAAGCCCACCATCCCTTAGTGAGGAAACGCCCCAGTAAAAAAAAAAAAAAAAAAAAAAAAAAAAAAAAACCCAGGTTCAAACAAACAAACCTCACGGTGTTTGTCATGGGGTTTATCCTCTGGGCGCCAGGCCCACAACCATACCATTCACTTCTATTATGCACCTTTCTTCTCGCTTCCTTTCCTTCCGAACACACCTTTACTGAACATTTTGCTTACGGTCATCCATCGGTCGATCCAAGCACAACACACCATTATACATCCACTTAACCAACTGACTATCTATCATCCATCTCAACACACTCAATAATACAATACACTCGTTTATTCTCATTTACGCCTTTCTTCACACGGCACAACTCTCTAACGCGTTTATTTCTCATTTTATCAATTCTTCGCACTAAAACTCCCCTAAGATTATCCATCTGAACATATTGCACCTAGATCTTAGGGTACTTTTACGACTCTAGGTCTGATTATGATTTTACCTAACATTATTGTTTCCCGTGTATGTGGTCCACCCCACCTCCTAATAGGTAATAATATACTAATTTATATATATTATTATATAATATAATAATATATAATATATATATATATATAGTAGTATATAATAATATATATATATATATTATATAATACATTATATATATAATAATATATATAATATATATTATTATATAATATATATACTTATATTATATATATATATATATATATATATATATATATTTGTATATTATATATTATGTATTATATATGTATAATTAAATTTTATATATAATATAAATATAAAAATATATATATATTATATAATATATATATACTCTCTTATATATATATTATATATTACATATATATATATATGATATATATAATATATATATATATCACACTGAGAATCCGAGTCCAGCCAACGGAGGGAGGATTCTCCTCAAGGAAACACTCCTTGCAACAGAGCATTATTGTACACATTTATAACATTCAGGATGTGTAATTTTCGGTAATTCCCAGAGATAAGCGAATACTACATTAATATTAAAGGTTGTCGAGTGTAAGAGCCTTGTCTTTCATCCAAGGGAAACCCTATGACATGAAGGTCAATGCAGTGGTCTATGGACAGATGATGAATTGGAGGTGGGTGTAGAGACGGCAAATCTAGCAAGCAGAGGAAACAATCCCTTGACATGTAATAACCATGAGTGAGGCGTTTGCCTTTGTGAAATCGAGCCAGTCTGCACCTTTGTTGCGACTGTAGCGGTATGAGGAGGGCCACTCCCTAAGGAGAGTTTCTTGCTGCAGAATTTGGGACCTCTATCATTATCCAAGAATTCCTGTCACTCGTGAAAAACTGACAAATATCAAGAATGTAGTCGGTCAGGGAATTTAATTTCTTAGTAGTTGGATGATCTGCAAAGATGTTTTAACGAAATATAAAGACATATTTTGCTTATTTATAAGCTCTCTCATTACCTGGCATTCCGGCATGGGAAAGGATTCAACAAAATGTTATAAACTTTTAGCGAAAATGGAGCATATGCAGAAACAGTTCGACGAGTAAATAATATATCTTTGTTTATATCTTTCAGTGCTAGAAGTGCACTGTGAGAACAGGAGTACATGACTTACGAGTCCTTACTATTGAGGATTAAAATTCTCAAACTCGCTAATATTATTTCAAGATTTCAGTTCCACGACATGGAAAGTTAGAGTATGAGAGACTGTGATAGAAAAACGGCCTAGTCGCGTGCATCTTCCTCCAATTTAGGGTCATCTGTGTAAGTTTAATGAGTTCATGTAGGTGGTAGAATGGGAATAGATTGCAGCCTTCATTAAGGGTGAGTGGGTAAAGTTCTTAATGAATTCGCATAGCGCGAAACAAAACTCTGGAATGGGAAATTGCCAGAAATCTTCAAAACTAATAAGCGTGTATGATAGTAATTTATGTAGTAGGATGTGTAAATTATGTAATACATTATACTTTATTCAGTTGTTACAAATAAACAAAAAGGATTCTGAATCAGACTGTTGATGAGTGGAGTTAATGATAAGGGCAACGGGGTTTAGAGGGTTGATGAACGTTATATGCATAAGGACATCATCATCATGAGGAATAATATCATCATTTATTTCCGACATTAAGCTTACCTTGGGTCATTGGCGAAAACATGCCTGCTACTATTCAGAGTCGTCATTTTGCATCGAGTCGAGAAGGAAGAGAAGTTAAGAGTTATTGTCCAAATACTGTGCATCCATAATACTTTGATTCGAATGGAAGGGATGAACACAAATAAAAGTGGAGTTTCTCTAACAACGTCCCAATATGTTGATGTGAGGTAGTGAAGCTACTCATGGGGCAATCGGCCCTTAGGTGACCTGTATTGAGAAGATAGGTAAAAGATTCGTTCAGAATTTGACCCAGAAATTGGTCTGTATTGAGATGTGAAGGGTAACGGTTGATGTGATGGAAGGGTGTGGCTTTGTGTCACTTAAGTGTGTCTATCGTACACCTTTTCCGAAATACTAGTGGTCGTCATTATAGGGGAAAAGCAAAAACCTCGCTAGTTGCCCCACTCAGTGATGCCGTTTAAAGCTGTTTGAACAGTCATTCTAAGTATCATAATTTGGCTCATAGGTTGTACACATAAAGAGGGGAATTTAACTGATACAGGAATATTAGATACTATGAAATTAAAGTTTCCAACAAATAGCATAGCATAGCTGTCTTGCGATACTCCTTCAACCAAGGTAAAAAATAGTCTATAGAAGGCTGTCTAACACCTAACCTGAATAGTCTATGTGCTATGAAGGATTAAATAAAAAGAAAAGAGAGCTCGCTTCTGAGACCCAAAGAATGGAGCTTTACAAGAATTACATTGCTCAATGTAGTGCAATAAGCCTTCTCGAGATTGAAACTACCGCTACAGTAAATTTTGTTCTAGAAGCCTTTGCTAATATCATGAACTAAGCGAAGTGCGAACCTATTATTATTCTTTTTTGAAATCCGAATTGAAAATTGGAGAAGGCATAAAGACCCTCGAAACTTGAGGGAAGACCACTTTCTCCATTAATTTGGCACATATGCTAGATGAGTCTCTGCTTATCAACGATGTGAGGGTCTTCCAGTTTCGGATATCGGAACAACATATACAATTAGCTAACTGCTTAACCACTTAGAAAAGTAAGTTTCCCACCCAGCAGAAAAGCCTATGCTGAAGTGCTGCTGCGGCGGATCATTTTGTAGGGATGTCGTCCGGCTAGTGTGCGTAATATTTGTAGTGAGACGTTGCCGCTTGGAATTCTATTAATGTAAAGGAATAATTATACTGGTTGTCTTTCCATGGCAGTATAGTAGGCTGGGGGTCGGGAGAAAGTTGGGATTACTTTTATCCTTTTTGCACAGCCATTTTTGTCGGTTTGTATGAGCTTACTCCAGAGACCACCAAAGAGTAGCAGGAGTCTTACCAGTTGCAGAATGAGAGCGTTTTTCTGTTAAAATAATTTTCAAAAGCATCGTCAAGACGTAAACACTCTACTATAACTTCCCTCCCAATAATTTTTCTGGGGGACTGACTGCCCAATCAGCACGATTATAACGCAAAGAAAGGAATTCTGGCGTTGGACTCAGGATGAGCCGTTTTATTTTGTAGTAGGTGTTGCGACCTCATAAATCATCGAAACGAAACCTATAAAGCTGTCAATGATTAAGTGTAAACAATAAGAAGCATTAATGGAGGAGGAAGCATGTCAATGTGTTCATAAGCACTCCTACTTTATTAAAGCAGTCTAATATGAATGGATCTAATAATTCTACAAGTAAGTTTGCTTTAGTTAAGCGCCTTAAGGAGGAGGACGATTAAAGTCACCCAACAGCAATAATGGGGAGAGAAGTTGTCGGAGAAGAATTTCAGGATCCATTTTAGAATATTTACTGCTGGGAGCTAAATAAATATATAGAACAGATTGCATATTCTTGCGTCAGATGGATTCCAGTTGCCACTGCACGCAGAAGTGTCTGAAAGGGTATCGGCTATTGCAAGGTGGTTTTACGAATAAGAGTGGCTGTACCATCCCAATAAGAAATGCCACTGTGCGTAAATTTCAGGGAGTTCTATATGCAGTAGGTGAGAGAAAGTCGCGCCCAAGAAGCTATAGTTCTTGTAAGCATATGCATTGTGGTCGGTAGGTATCTATTTTAAGAGAAGATCCGACAATTTGACTGTAAAAATGAAGAGATTGAAGTAGATAAACCGCTAGAGACTTATCTCAATTCAGATAGTATTACCAATAAAAAAAAAATTTGGTCGATTTTTTTTCCTCTGGTTATGGAAAGGTGAGACTCTAATACAATCCAACAGAGCTATGTGAAAAAATCTGTATTCAAAGAAAATCAAATGTCGATATGTTTCTATACACGATATTTGAAAGAGAAAGTCAAGAAAGTGGGTGGCATGGTGACTGATATATGAATAATCACAGAGTTGTAACATAGCATTTTGAAATTTTTTATTTATCGTATACCTTATTTCAGTAAAACATTTCTATTAACTGAATTTAAAATCACAATTTAGTTATCATCACCACTCATACACAAATATGATAAGCACCGCTTCCGTGGTTAAAACGCATATATTGTTCGAATCTCTAAGGGCAATGTTTCGAATCCAAGTGCAATCGGACTTTCTCCGAGTTGAATATTTTATGAGATTTAATTTTCATGAGAATGAACATTCTGTCGTGTATGTTGTCCATGTTTTTGATGTATGAGATTGTTGTATTATGAACCGAACTGTAGAGATGGTAAATATTTTGAACAGCTTCGGCTCCATCATTTTAAAATACCAGTTCTGATTCTGGTACCACCATTTTAAAACTGCACGGCTCCACCACCTTAAAACTATACGGCTCCGGCTTCCAATCCACCTCTGGGTCCATTAATTGTACTGCCAAAAACATTTTTTTTGAACTGGCTCCTACTTTGCTCCATACAAAACTTTGGAGCTCAGCGGCTTCTTCTTCTGCCTCCGCAGTCCTGATTGTGAAAATGTCGCAAACTGTAATTAATTATGGATATTGTTCTATAAGTGGCAAGTTTAGTATCCAAGTAGAGTTCCTAAATGTCTTTATAATACGTATATATCAGTGCATATAATATTCACTATCCAAGGTTAGAACCGACTCTTCTCTTATTCGCCGATTTTGTAAAACTTACATCGATGTGTATTCGTAACCAGAAAACACCATGAAAACATCACTTTTACCACTGAGAAACGAGAATTCATACTTTGCACCGATTACTTCATTTTAGTCACTCGCCAGAGAGCTGGAAATACTCATTTTCTATTGGGTAGTTTCATAAATATCTTTTATACTCTTTCACTAATTTTATTTCAAAAGCTAATAAATTTTATCCATGATAAAGGTTTTTGAATAAATAAAGAATGTATCCCTAGTTCGCATTTTTGGCTTTTCTGCCATCATGTTCCATTTCCAATCATCGTCTCTTTCGAAGGGGACAATCCAATATTCGGTTCACGCTAAGCACAATTTTCACCCTCCTAAAAATGGACATAAAATTCGACATTTTCAGCCGATTTTTGCCCTATATATATAACACCAAACTGTAGCTTTTTTTGCCCTCTAATACGTCGTTTTAGATTGTTTTTTTTTTGTGTCTGTAGTTATTCTTTCAGAATTTTCAATTTTTTAAAACCCATGTTTCAGAATTTTTTTTTGAAAGGACTTCAAACTTGAAATATGCATAGATTTGATCCATTACTACAAAATGCAACAAAGTACTTTTTTGAATTTTTTGATGTTATGAGAACCATCAGCGTTTGTTCCAATATCAAAACCCACTCTTTTCACTATGTAAATTTTAAATGAAAATTGCGATAATTTGTTTTCTGTTCGGGTGAAGTGGCCATGCGATTGGGATGAAATTTTCAGAGCATATGTAGTCGAGGGAGATGCACATTTTTTACTTAGATAGTTTCTTTGTATATACAGTACTTTTCGATTTGTTCCTGGAACAAATTTTCCAAAAATATTTTTTTGGAAATTTTGAAAAATTTTCTTTTTAGTATACAAAAAAATTATCTAAGTAAATAAGATGCATCTCCCCGACTATAAAAGCCCTGAAAATTTTGTTGATCGGATGAGTAGAAAAAAATATTTTCCCAAAATTTCACTTTTCCAAAAAATTGATAATAGAAATAGAAAGGAAAATAGAAATTGATATTATTTTTTTCTTTTTCTATCAATCCTTGACTCACTAAATTTTCTAGTTTTGCCTTTGGTACAGTCGGGCAAGATGCATCTTTTTTACTTAGATAATTTTTTATATACGGTACTCAAAAGAAAATTTCCAAAAAATTTGTTCCAGGAAGTCCAGGGCTGCGGAGCCGGCAAATTTTTTTCCGGCTCCGACTCCGGCTCCGGCTCCAGCATTTTAAAATTCCCGGCTCCGACTCCAGCATTTTAAAATTTACCAGCTCTGGTTCCGGCTCCAGCATTTTCAAATTACGCGGCTCCATCTCCGTGCATTTTAAAATTGTTCGGAACCTCCGACTCCGGCTCCGGCTCCGACCTTTGTTATAATTCCTTCTCCATTTACAGTCATGAAATCATTAATTCTGGAACAAAATTTTGAGGGTATGATGAAAATTAAATGTTTGGTTAGGACATCTTTATTACTTAGAATTTAAACTTAGACAATATTTTATAGAAAATAGAATTTTTAGAAATACAGAAAAGGAATTCAGTCACTTTCTTCCTAAATTTTAATAATTCCTCTTGAACGATGAACTGCCTGTAACTTTTGATATATAAATTTTTACTTAATTTTCTTTTCCACTAAAAAGAATAAAATCATATTTTAGATCTCATCCTAAAGTTTAAAATAAGTTTCTCTCGTTGAACTATGAGCCTGAACAATTATATAACATAATTTATTCAAAAACAATTTTTATATATATATTTATATATATATACCCTATATATATTATATATTTCTATTTAATATATAATATATATATATATATAATATATATATATTATATATATTATATACTATATTACTTATATATATATATATATATATATATAAATATATATATATAATATATATATATATATTCTATATATACTATTCTACTATATATATATATTATATATATTATATATATATATATATATATATATATATATTATATAATATAATTATAATATACTACATAATTTCACTTTTCTTCTAACTTTTAAAATAAATTTCTTACTGAAACAGCCCGACCATAATTAATATAATAAATTTATTCAAAACAATTCTTTCTTATAAAATAAAACTTCATCAATAAATCCTCCTTTAACGCAATGTCCTTAGATCCGTTTTTATTATTTTTAAGCAGAAAATATAGCTCCTCAACATTTCACTTGAATAGGAAAGGCAAAGCTGTTAATCTGTAAAGCGGCATCTTGCTAAATTTTAGGATAGCAATTGATTGCCATCTTTAACTGGAAATAACTTTGTATTTAAGCGGTCGATTTCTCTCATTTTCCATCTATGACTATGGAATCTATACACTTTTATTTTTCTAGAAGTATTTATGTTGATTGGTTCTTTTACACTGAGTAGATTAGTCTTTTTGTTTTTTTTCAATCGCTTTTCTCGCATGCTCATTTTCTCCCATATATCTGAACACAATGTGACTATCATTTCTTACATGCCTGACAAAAATTCTACAAGGGAGGATTTCCCTGAAACTGCTGAAACTATCTACATCGGCCCAGATTTTTCTGTTTCGATATATGCGTTATTCTATTTTAAGTCCTAGTTCGCAAAGAACACTCTAGCTTTAAATATCAGATCTTCGGTTCTGAGGAAGATTCTTAAACAAAGATGTCGACAAAAAATTTTTTTTCAGTTAACATTCTTTTCCTTCCTTCAGTGGAATTTTTTATGTGATTTGACTAAATATCGTTCCTCTATATAAATTTTCCTGCAGTCAGTCTTCTGAATTTGATATATTTTTGTTGTAAAGTATGGGGTTGTTATTAATTAAATTCTTTCGAGTGTTTTCGATTTGTTCCCACTGATCTGTCGAGAGAGAATAAAGTCTCAGAGTACCCGAGGCAGCCATCAACTGTAAACTTCACTATAACAATACACTTTATAGTTGCAGAGCCATAGACTTTTAGAGGCATAGACCATGTACTGTTCCTATCTGTTTCATCTTGACCTAATGATTGCCACTTTTATTGCAGCTTGATTCTTATAAGCAACACTTCCATATAATTTAGGGTAGGCGTGCATGGCTTTTGTTATTTGTCTCGCCCTGCTTTCTATAAGATTTGACTCTGATGAGTAATTGTGGAGACCAATCAACGTCCACGCCACTGCTAATGTAAAGATATCCGAATCCCTACATCTCATGTGTGCATGTTACTATCAGGTAATCATATTAGTCTTTTCATAGTTTTACTCATAGTTCATCTGAAATACCAACTATTACTTCTCGTTTTGACATTTGCAAGGTAAAACAGTATTTACATTTACCCAATTTCCTTTTCACCTCACACCTCTCATTGTCTCTATTTAATTTTTCAATCGTACTGAACATTGTTTGATGCGTTAACCTCCGTAATCTAGCTAATTATTGTCTCTTGTTATTTCTTCTGAATTCTTTTGTAATGTCAGTAACAATTTCTTGAATATATATTTGCCTGAAATGTTGAGTATTTTTTCTTTTACTGCTAACGTTATAGAAATATTGTTTTTATCTCTTCCACAATATATAAATTATTGAAAATAAACACTAGCTTGGCCCATGTGTAAGTATCCTCATTTTTTAAATGCACAAAGCGTCCCCTTTATGCAATTTTTAAGCTTATTTTTCTTTTTTTATTTTTTCTTCTAGAACTATTTTTAAAAATATTTTCCAGTCTAAAGGGACTGTAACAGTTTCTATGCCATATTTCCACTTTTTCTTACATTGTGCTCTGTTAATCCGGTTCATGCACAAAGACACAAAAAACTATATGGGTCACTATCTATTAACAACCATTATAATATCAAATGTATTGTTGGAATTTTCACTTAACATAGACAGTGAACAAGTTACATATGTGCAACTGAAAATAGTTTCCACTTTAAGTCTTCGTTTTTGAAATTAAAGGTTCTCCACCTGATTTAACGCTTCTAGCTCATCACCCTATTCTTGTTTAACAATTGCAGCAATGTCTGGATGTATAGCCGTTTTAAATGTCTGCATTATATTTATAAGGATCCAATAACATGTAATTGTGAACCCCCATGGAGTAATGGATATGTATTTAGGCTAGTACCTTTTGACCTGCATGATCGAACTGAACTGTTTCCATCAACTGATGCTTAACTATTTTTCTTACTCATAGATCAATGTAACGCTATTACTATATAATCATATCAGAGTGAGATAATATACTTTCAATACTAATGAGGTGTTTATCGTTTTATCGGTTAGTTGTTTAACGGTATGGCTTGATCTGAATCTCTAATTAATTAAGTTTATCATAGAGACTAGTCCGAACCTTTTTTCATTATTGAATAATAAATATATAAATTATTATTTTATTAGTGAAAAAGTAATATTATATATATATACTTTAATTACTACTTACTCGTAGATACACATCATAATTGTATACTTATATATTTATATATATCTCTATTTATATGGTCGATTATATATATATAACACGTAGATATATATATTATTCGTACTATGATATACCTTATCATATATATAATAAATCTATTATACTATATATATATATTATAATACACTATATTATATATACTATACACTATATAATATAACTATATATATATATTATTTATTAGGGTATGTGCTCAGATTTCATGAAATTTCTTGCCTGAGTGACGATTAGCAGCAAATTTTGCCGATGACGCTGACGATTTAATTTGAACAAAAATTATTTTAAAAATTTCTCTCTCCCTCTCTCTCAATTATTATCTTTTTATACAATTGACATAATTTATAGATATAAATAAAAAAATATAATATATATATTTATTCAACAATAATAATATACTATATAATATATATCTACGTTATATATATTTATATATCATATTTTACTTCTTTCTACTATATATCATTAATATATATATTATATATATTATATGAACTTCTTATATATATATTATTCTATAAAAGGTTACGGATAGTAAAGAAGCAGGAGGTCCAGGATATGGGGTTTACCTCAAAAATTAAGACTTTGTTAGCGATCAAAAATTTTTTGATCATCCTTAAGTCTCAGTATAATGTAATATAATAATGAAATATATATAATAATAAATATTATAATAATATATTAATATACTAATAATAATAAAATTAACAATATAATAATAATATTATACACATAATAATAATAAGTAATCATAATTAATAGTAATAGTGTAGTAGTAGTAGTGGTTAGTAGAAAAAGATGTGCGTAAAAAGAAAGTTTTATTAATAGAAATGATGAGGCATGACGGCGGTGCGTATCGGCAAGAAGATAGGTCAAAAAAAGCGTGATATCCCCTCATACATGTTATAAATATTTTATAAGACCAGGGACTCTAAATGTAAGGCATTTCCAAGTTGAGATGATAGCAAAGTTGCACTACCTCAATAAGGAATTGAATGATGGATGTATTCTACGCCAAGATTATAAAAGATAAGGGAGGGAGCTGGTAATCAGTTGATGGGAATGATGCGGTTTCATTCCTTACTTTCAGTTAATTATTCGGCCTCGCGTAACTAATTACTATATTCCTCTATTTTGATCTCAATACTAGCACTTTCCTCCCTCAGTGTTGGGGAAGCTCTCACATGTCAACCTACTTCGAAATTAAATTGGAAAGCCAGCTCTGGATACCAATTATCTACTATATCGCCTGTATGTTCACTTGTAATTCATTATCAAGATCTTTGAACCCTTTCCTCAATCTCTACTTCTTAGATCATTCTGGACTCACAATACCCCGATCAGCCAGATTACGGCTCTACGTTGCACGAAGTCTTATCTGCGCATTATTACACTTCTTTCTAAGATTTATGGCTTTTCGACTCTTAGGACTAACGGGGAGACTGGGTGGTGGCCTTGATATATCCCAAAGCATTTGACCGAGTAATGCACGCGTCACTGCTCTCATAGCTCTCCTCCTTTGGGTTTCCTCTCCTTCTCTTTGGCTTATTTATACCTAGTTTCTTTCAAAATGCGCTCATATTTCGGCTGTATGTTGATTGGGGGACTCTTCTTCTGTCATTTTCCTCGTATTCCGATAACTCAACAACCTCATTTCTTTAACTCATCTAAATTCTGACTCCACTTTTACTTGGAGATCTGGCTCTCTCGTCTTTAATCTTTCGCGAATTTTTATTCTCCGTCTGATGAATAGAATATGAACTTTGGTGAATTCAATTCTTTCAAAAATCCAACTTCTACAAATCTTCTTCTCCAAAATACCCTTCTAACTTTCCTATCTCATTTTCGACGGTTCTGTCGTCTCTTCATTGTTGACAATTTCCATTCCATATACCAACCCATCCGTCGGGCTCTAACATCGCAACATAAAAAATGTCTTGGCACCTCCTCATCACAGCACGGCTCTGCTAGCGGAGCTCCTCAAATGAACTGGAGTCATCTGTTAGCCACTGGTGAGTTACTTCTTCCTTCCTTCTCAGTTAACTCCTTCTCATAACAAAGGTTCTCATCCGCCCCACTCGTTATGCGAGCTACTGCCTCTCTCCCATTAATATCATTTCTCCTCTGGCTTTCACCGTCCGCGCACTTCTTGGACAGGGTCGAGGCAACTGCAAAACAGGCTTATAAACTGTTCAGTACTTATCCAGTTACTTGACCCTCTATCTTCTGCGAGGCGATGTTCGGTCCGCTTCTTATCCCTATCCTATAACGATACTCCCCCTCTCACTAAACAACTAGCGGCAATTGCCTCGACGCCGGACATTCTTCATCAACTTGCGTAGCCACCACATCTCGCACCGCCCTTCGTATCATAATACGGTGCTGTACTCTGCAGCACTGAGTATCTGTGTTGAACATTCGGACCCCTCAAGCCTAGTTTGCATGTAGGTGCTTCTCTTTCTATTCCCACCACCTCCTGTTTTGTGGAATTCTCTACATTCTTCTGTATTTTAACTACTAGAATTTAATCTCTTCTCAACTTTAAAGCCTGCGTATGTGCTCATATGCGTAAATTCGGCCGCTAGAGGGTGAAACTTTTTGAGAGTATTAACAACCTTTCCTTGAGTACGGGCTCTGCCCGTGAGTGTGTGGTCGCAACTGTAAAAAAAAAATCTTGAAATTGGGCAGGTCAAATAGTGGCAGAATGGAACTAAGAATATCACTATTTTACCCACTCCATCAATACAACCCCTCAGATATTATCCCAGAAAACTCGTCTTCCTTCATTCACATTACCCTTCATGCATTGGATCATATTGCTGCAACCCACCACAAAAACTGCCCTTTAATTTTGACCTTTTTCAAACTTAAATTTAACCTTTTAGACTTCAGTACTAACTCACCCACACATTAAATCTACTAGCTCTCTACCACAACTCACTCATAGGAATTGCAAATCCTTCTATCCCCCTCTCATTCATTTCTCCACAGCAATACAAACACATTTCACACCACACCACTAATTTTTACCATTTCCTTTCGTTTCCTTTCATTATTGTTTCAGTCACAGCGAGTCAAATCAAATTTGCCTCTTCTAATACATCTCACACTCTCTCCTCAACTCCTCAATCATTTATTCCTCTGAATTTCATATACAACGATACCGATTCCATTACATTTTCGCCTCGAAGGATAGAAGGGCGCTTACTGCGATAACGACCTTCTCCGAGACGAGGCATGCATTAGCTTCCTGGCAAAAGATAAGTGGTAGTAAGCAGCTAATCACGACCTTCTCACCGTCCCTTAGTCGCCTTCTACGACACGTCAGGACATACGATGTGGGCATATTTTTTTTCTCCCTAACGTATGAATAATAGAGGGCATAGGGATGTCTTAAGAATGTTGTCTAGAGAGTGGTGTGGATATAAGTATGTGTATATGATATGTTTGTTTTGTAGAGGATGAGTGTGGTTATATGAACGCATAACAGAAAACAGCAAATCCTACTTTCGGCACTGGAATGTCATACATTCCATAAGCATAATGGGGCTATTATTTTTAATGACTGCTGACAGATGCATATATACATATACCTAATATTTTACGGCGATACATGTAATATATGTAATATTAATGATAAATATATATAATGTATAATATTTCTAATAATATTATATTTATTTACTTATCTCATATTATACACATTTATTAATATATATATATATTATATATAATTATTATTATTTATTTTATTTTATTAATTATTTATTAATTATTATTATTAATTAATTCATTAAGTTTTAAACTATTATTCAAAAATTCTTAATATTTAGTTCAATTAATTCAGGCAAAATAATCGGCGAAATTTCCCGATGAACGTAGACGATTTTTAAAAAAAATATACTAAGAATTATTTGGCCGATGACGATGACGATTATTCGTCCCATCACTAATATATAATAAATATATATAATATCATAATATATATATATTAACTATATCTATCTATATATCCTAAACCTAAACAAAAATATGGCGTAACTCTACGGTATTTGAAACAACTATTTAGATAGCTTTCTATATACCTTATCTATTTTCGTTTGTGTATTATGGCAATATAGATAGATACATAAAATTATTTATTATACTCTATATACAATTGTACTACTGCTATATACTATTCATACATACTTTATAACACCTGTAGTAATAAATAACTTAATAATTAACCTTAATAACTTCATGCCGGAGCCGGAGCAGACTCTTTTTTTGCGGCTCCGACTACTCCGGCTGCCGGCTCGGTTCCCCTAAATATTTCGCCTTCCGCACTCACGGCTCCGGTCTCCAGATTCCCCAAAATTTTAGCCTCACTGCTCACACGGCTCCAGTCCCTCAAAAAGTTTCGCCTCCTCGCTCCGCCGCTCCACCCAATATCCTTGGGCGGCTGCCGCGCGCGGTCCGGCTCGTCAGCCCCTGCCAGAACAAATCCAAACACATGTACTATTTAACAGAAGAAACTTGTACATAAAAACTGGCATTCTCCTCGACCTACATACTCGTATGCTCCGAAAATTTCATCCGCTTCGCCCGAACAGGAAAAAATATCTATTGTTATATTCTTTCATTCAACACATTCTAAATTAAGTGTTTTGCAAATTGGACAACGCTGAGCCACAAAACTCAAAATTAAATCAAAAAAACTACTTTCGTGCATTTGTAGGTGAATGGACCCATCTATGCAATTTCAAGTATCAATTCTAAAATAATTCTGAAGTTGATACGAAGAATGTAAAACCATGTGGTATTTGAAATTGATAATTTCTCGAAAAGATGACGACTAGACACTACAGATAAGACACTTAAAATGACGTTATGAGAGAAAAAAAGCTAGCAGTCTTGGTGTTTATTATGTATCAACTCGTTGATAAATTCCAAACTTTATGTCCCATCCTCCCTTTAGGCGGAGCCCCGGCGGGGCACACGTGGCTCAGCTACGCCTGCATACACACCAATATTTGGATCGGTCGTCACTTTAAAGTTCAAATAGTCTATACTTGAAAACATATTTCCTTTTTAACTAGTCTAGTGTCATAACACGCCACGGATATGTGAAACAACTAACATGTAATTACGCAGCATCTAACATTCTCCTCTAAAATAACAGTCACCCCTCTCGCACAATAATCTCTTTCTTGGCTTAGATATTTTATTTCATAATTAGTTGCTGCCAATATTTCAGATGGTCGAAGTGAAACTCTATTCCCCACACTGAGTCTAATGTTTAACTTCAACTGGTATAACCCTTAATCTCCACCACGACAAACCCATTCTTCTTACTTTATCTTCAACATTACTCATCAATAATAATATGAATAATAATAACTCACTAATATAATAATTAATACGCTTAATAATAATACTCATTAATAATAATAACTCAATATTAATAATACATCAAATAATCTCTCTACAACAAACAGAAGCAGTACCACTTTAATGTTACTGTACTGTCCTGATTTACGTAATACTACTCTCACTTCTTCTGATCAATGGTGCGGCTTAATACGGTCTAAAACGTATGACTATCCCACAAGATTGCATTTAGTAGTAATGGTCGCGGCATCACAAATATGCGACTCACACATCTCGTGGCTGTAAAAAATGGAAGGTAATATACTATATATATAGATAATACTATCTATCTATATATCTATACTACTATCCCTCTAATACCTCACTCTCATACCCACTTTTACCTATATTCTAACTATATACTATATATACTTATCATTGACTACTAACCCATACATATATACCAATTACCCCACTATCCTATCCCTACAACTCTTATATATATATATCTATATATACCCCTACAAACTCATCTCACTTCCTGCCATCCCCCTCACCATCCCCACAACTTCGTAATTCTTTTATAACCCGCCATATACCACATTGAATAATCTCAAGGAGACATAACACACTCCCCTTGCCTCCACTCCTATAATCATTAATATCCCACTTCACTTTCCGACTCATCTTATCTGCTACACACAAGCTTCCTATCATCATACACTATTTTCTTGATTACAGTCAGTAAAGCTTTTAACACCACCTATATCACTAGCACCATTGCCATAGAGCTTCTATTATTCAATCCTATCACATCACGCCTCTGTTGCAATCCATAAACACCTAATACAATTTATTTCCTTCTCCCTCATTTTTTCATCCTTGATCATTTGTTTCAATGTAAAGATTCGACTATTTCCACACCGCAGTCTCCTCCTACCACCTTCTAAACGCACTTAACCTAATGATAACCTCTTCACCAATTCTTGTCCCTTCATGATCCATTCGACGCACTTTTGGACACAAAAAGCAGCATTTATCTTCCATAAATACACTCATAGATGACTAATTCACCGCCGCTATATATTCTCACTGTTCTTTATCCGCTTATCATAAGGGTACTATTACGCTCTCCTCCCAATCCTATAGTACTACACCCCCTACCATAAATGCGCTTTTGTTAACAACTTCCAAATCCAACTCTACTCACACCATCCAATCAATCACCATCTGCCTCCGTTCTTGATTATTATTCAACAGTAATTCAATCTATACCTGCGATTACCATTCTTCAGCTTTCTCACATCCTCCAATCCTTCTCCTTATAATGACCTATCCCCCAAAATACTTATTACCCTTCTTTGCTAACATTAAACCCACACATCATTCGACAATCATACTCTTTATTACTGCCTAAATGTTCATGCAAAGATTTTTCAAAGTGTCCCTACTCCAACACTACCCCTCACATGCCCATTTCATCGGTTACGAAGATTCACTATTCCCTATTCATATATTCTTATTAAGCAGATTTCCCTTATATCTCCATTCTTACCTTTCGCGGCCTTCTTCCAGAAGAGCTTCCTCATTCCCCGTTGCTAAGTTCCCACAGTCACATCCACAACTGATACTCATCTTCTCTTTCTTTCCTATCGTTTGCACTTTTAGTATTCTTTTTCTTCCTCCTTTTATTCAATTCCAAACATCTTTCTTATTGTCAAAATTTGATAGTACGTTTACCATTTATATAACTGAATATAATTTTTATACAACGCTGGCTATCACCTAATTTCTCTCCATCCCCCACTCATGCTAACTATTCTTAACTTCCTACTTACACATCCACATACTTCTTTTGCACTATCTAACAACCGGTTTCTTCACTGTTGTCTTTCCAGATTCTGTATCTAGTCTTTCAAGCTATTCACAATTCAACCTGATTACTGTGCGAGAGCTCGTTACATATCTACTTCTTATACTCGCTTGTCCTTACTTCAACTTCTCCTTCTTCAGTTCTACCATCCATTCCCATCCTATCACTTCCTTCTCCTCACAAGCCCCCACTAAACTTAATTTTACATTATAAATACAGCATATAAAGAACTATAAAGCTTGCAGGTTTATTCCTCCTCTTCTGAATTCTTACATTCAAAAACATAACTCTCACATCCTTATTACACAAGATACACATACCACTAATCTTTCACTCTGATATACACATCTTCTACCAAATTAACACAGAACTTCTCGTTCATCTCCTCTTATATTGAAATTACGCCTCTCATTACTAGATCTAAACAGAAACGTCAATATTCCTATATCAACACTCCACACTACAATCTTCACTTATCTACCAATATCTTCATCTAAACAAAACTATGAAAATTTCAATAATCACCTTTATCAATATTATAATCCCTCCATTCTACTCATTATTTTTATACTATCTTAACTCAATTACTCACCCTGGACACTTCATCTATTTAAATGAACAAGATTATGAAGAGAATTTTCCTTAATCCTTACCAAGACAACCACCAGCTCTCATATAGTATTACACCAATGAGTTCTTAAACCACCACCACCGTTCCATCTATAATGAATAACTTAAAACGATTATCCTTCACAAAACCAAACACGTTCTTATGAGCAGTCAACACTCACCAACCCCAAAGACAGCATAAGGACCCCATCACAAATCAATTTTGAAGCTCCTACTCACCCCATTCCAACAGCCCAATGAGAATCTCTGACATACTCTATAGAAAGATTAAGTATTATTCACGTCTACCACCTACATACCAACCCCCAATTCGCCAAGTATATGCATACTTCGGTATTCAACTTATTTTCTTCAACAGTCAAATTGTCTGGACGCATTGCAGGGATGACTTTAATTTAAATCTACGATAAATCATATTATGTTAACTAACTGTCCAAAAATCCCTCCATTTAACTTACAATACTCTGTATATATCCTTTTAATATAATGATTATTCTCATCATTGTGCATCTAGGTACTGTGTTTTTTAACAGACATGTCGTAAATCGTATGTGAGTTTTATACTATCATCAGACATTTCTACAATGTTCCACCAGTACTCAAACATTGATATTTGTGATAAGGGACAGGCTGAATTATTTCGACCAAGATGGACACTCATAAGGCGGATTAAGACTCTCGGACAGATTTCCAACACGATGGCATTGGGACAAGGGATATATTTGAATACACAGCGGGTTTTCGATCTACCAATGGACTTTTTATAGGAAACAAGACAGAGTTTCGCTCAACGAGAACGATAAATGCATTGAATTGGAAATCCGAAGAATGTGCGACTTCCAGAAATGTTGTGTCGTTTGGATCATGTCGCGTTATCACTGGACTGCTGCGTCATCATTTTGAAATTTGCGAAAATATTCTTTAATACATGATGTTCTTATTCCCAGCAACCCTTTAAAGCTAGCATATGATTCATATAGTTTTAGTCCTTTTAGTGTTGTACTATTGAGACACATATTATAATATAATTTATATATATAATATAAATTATATTATATATATATAATAATAAATCATAATATAAATAATTCATAATATAAATAGATTATTATGTTATACCTAAAACTAATGAAAGGTTGCATAATTAAATTAACCATAGTTAGGACTGGGGCGTGGCATCTAAGAACGCTAGAAATTTTGTGAAGTTATTAAGGCAGACCTTATGACACTGCCGGAATTGTAAACTAGTGTTTTGGTATTATATATAGTTTGAGACGGTGTTTTTCAATTGCTACATATACCTTATTACAATGCATAATTCCATGCTTTAACGGAACAAGCTTATTAAAACTATTTGAGTTAGTTTTTGTGAAATATCGAAGTTTCACACCAAACTGGGAGTAATTTCTACAGTTATTTAATAAAAGTTAATCATTACAATTTTCCAACAAGGCAGACAGCTATGCAACAGTTTAGATAATCTGGAAATAAGACGAAATAGTATTCGAAAACTACAGTTTTTAAAATGCAAAGTTGATACACTAGAATGGTAGATAAATAAGAAATGGGGTTAAAATTACGAGTTAGAATCGGAGAATTGGAAGTATAGTTGATTGAAAAAAATTTGAAGCAAATTTGTGTTCATGATATTGGCTAAGAGATTATATAGTGTTAATGTATTTTTGTGATTAGTCGTCACACAGGAACTCCTTCTGTACATCCCAAAAAATGTTGGTAAGAGATTTCTTAGAATACCTCAGTGTTTTTGTGGATATTTGTCACTAACAACCAGGATCACGAGGTTATGAATTATAGTTACACAAAGTAAACGGTGGAAGTTATTAATCATTTTGTGGCATTCTCAATAACACAGATCACAAGGTTTTGAGGAAAAAAGTGTAAAGTAAGGTTAAGGTTGATCGTGAAAGATATTCAATTTAAAACAATTCATTATATATGTTCAAGAACATTTATGTCGAAATAATAAATTCATAACAAAACGTTATCAAATTATCAAAGGGTGATGGAACTTATCTAGAGATTAAATTATGTGTGAAGAAGTAGCACGTTGTATAAAGGTTAGATTAATTTAATCTAAACTTTTCAATTAATTTTATTACCCAGCTACATTTTTATTTGTATTTAATTGAGGTGTTTGTATGTGAAAGTGGAACGTGTAGCTTTGAATACAGTGCTTATAATAATACTTGAATGGTTTATTTATATTTATATTTATTCTGTTTTGTATCGTGTTTGTAATATTTTGAGCATATAATGATTGGTCATTTTTATTTAAGGGAACTATCCCGGACTACGGAGCACGTTAAGCACTAGCGAGACATACTCAATAGATTATTTGCCTCGTGTGTTTTAAAATCAGTTAACATAAAGCACTTGAAATCTCGCGTTATTCAGAGACATTTTATCTCTTCACTCTTTACGATGTGCCATACTCTAGCATAGTACGTACATATCCATATAAGTTTCTGAGACTATCTCCATTGCAGTTGAGAATAGATTTAACGGCGATACGACTTTTCGAGCGCATGCATTAGCATTGCTGGCAAAAGATAAGTGGTAGTGGGCAGCCAACTCAACTACTACCCCGTCCCTTTAGTCACCTTCTACGACACCAGCAGGACATGCAATGTGGGGTAAATTCTTATCTCCACCAACACAGGGATATTAAGGGAATAAGGGTGTCTGTAAGATTTGTCTAAAGAGGGGTGTGGATATAAGTATATGTATAGGATATGTGGATAAAAGGTGGTGTCTGTAAGATGTTTTCTATAGGATGAGTGTAGATATGAATGCAGAACAGAAAGACGAACCATTAAGCACTGGAATGTCATTACATAAGCCAAATGGGAGGTAATTTCATCGCTGCGAGTATGCACCTACTCGTACTATATATATATATTATATATATATATATATTATATATATATATATATATATTATATATATATATATATAATATATATTATATTAATATATATATTATAATATTATATATATAAATTATATTATATCTTCTTCTTTCTTAACCTTCCTCTTTGCCCCAAGCATTGGGGTAAGGTGCTGTACAAGCATCGGGAAAAGAAAGCAGTAGGGAGAACATGACAAACGTCGAAAAGAAGGGGCCCCCAGCCTTAGCCGCCCCCTCTGTACCATTAATTATTGAGAGCTCGTCACAGACAGAAAATCCACCTAGAGCATCATGGGACCCGCGAACGGACCCTCGTTATGGTAAATCGTCAATGTAAGGGTTCATCCCTGGCCCAGGTTGGCCACAACCATGGCCCCCATACAAAACCCCGCCATTCTCTCCTATCATCGCACCTTTATTCTCGCCTCTGCCAAACTCACAATTTCTCTCTTCAGACATATCGTTCACCGACAGTCAATCCACTTTACTCTTCGGTCTGTCCAGCCGGTCGGTTCCCACACACTCTCCACTATACATCCGCTTAACCAACCCGACTTTCATTCATCCTTTTCACAATGACCAAAAAAAAAAAAAACCCCCCATCCCTCCATCATAACTTTTTTTTCATTTATTCTCTCATTTTACCCCCTTTCTTCACACCGCACACAACTCTCTAATACGTCATTCCTCACTTTAATTATTCCTTTTCACAACCTAGCAGCCCCTAGATTGTTCCATCTGAACACATTGACTTTAGATTCATACCTCTTAATCCAGACATAGTCTCACTACCATACAATAACACAGGTAACAACAATAACCCTCATGTAAGACTCAGCGCACGTCAAGACTTTGTCCCTTTACATTCAGCAACGATTTAATTGCACCGGCAACCTTCCCCTGCCATTCACAACTTTTTTCCCTACAAACTCTGCATCATCCGTTTCCCTTTTCTCATCCCAACAATACCCTAATATTTAACTCACGACACTTGCTTCCAGCTGCTCATCATAACATAACACTTCACACTGAGGACTGGTCCTCACTCAAACCATAACCTTACTCTTATCTACGTTTACTTTCCAAACCCTCCTTTGAGGACTGTCCTGCCAAATCTCTCTAACCAATCTCTCAAACTCTTCTCAGATTTGCCACACAGAACCAAACAATCATCCGCATAATAATAGGTAGGGCCCCTCCACTCCTCTCCATTCTCCAATCATTCTAAACACATTTCCTGCCCATCCCCACCCTTTCTCGAATTCTTCATAACCCCATCCATATACACATTTGAAAATAACCAAGGGGAGACATAACACAACCCTGTCTCACTCCGCTAATTAAATCCTAAACCAATCACCATGACACCATTTAATTCTTACACCACGCTTCACTATCGTCATACATACTTTTGATTCCATTCAGAAGCCTACCACCAACAGCATATATCACTAATACTGCCATAAAGCTTCCTTAACTCTATCATACGCTGTTGTAAAATCCATAAACCTAATTAAATTTATTCTTTTCTCTCATTTGCAAGTCCATTTTCTCAATCATTTGTTTCAATGTAAAGATTTTTGATCCATTCACACATCCTCTACCAACTCCTAAACGCACTTTGTTCTCACCACAGTCCCTCAGTCATCGACAACGCACTCTTTCAAAACGCAAAATACCACATATACCTCCCTACAACACATCATAAAGGCTTAATTCCCCTATAATTTCTACAATTCCCTTTCTCCCTTACCCTTAATATAAGGTTACTACGCTCTCCTCCAATCCCTTGAACTATCAACCCTCCATAAACGCTTTATTAACAACTTCCAAATCCAATCAATCACACCATTTCGCCTCCGTCTTTGATCATTTCACTAGTAATTTCATCTATAACCTGCAGATTTACCACAATTCTTCAAAATTTCTCACTCTACGCCCATTAACTCCTCCTTACTAATACTCGTATCCCAAAACCTATTCCCTTCTTGAAACCATCAAAACCACACCATTCACTAACGACTTCATCATTACTGTTAATATTGTGCAGATTTTCGAAGTTGTTCTTTCCAGAACTCCATAGCTCTCACATTCCTTTCATCAGCTTACATAAAGCACCATCCCTATTTCAGTATTCTAAAGTAGATTCCCCTTATTCTCACTTTTAACCTTTCGCCTTCCTTCCAGAAGAGCTTCCTATTCCCTTTGTTGTCCTCCATTCATCCTCCTTCCAAACTGTTCAATTTACCTCTTTTTTTTTCTCCTACGTATGCACCTTTTTAGTATTTCTTTCTTTTTTCTCCTTATATAATTCAAGCATCTTTCTTTTGAAATTTCTTCATTTGCTTTTAGTACATTCAACCACCTTTTTTTTTTACCTTTAACCGCTTTCATCACCTCTTAATTCCACCATTCGCTGTTACTTCTTACTTCCTACTTTAGGGCACATCCAACTCACACTCCTTTTGCACTTACTAAAATTGGCCTACCTTTATTGCCCCAAGATTTGTTCAGTAACAACTTGTTTCAATTTCAACCGATTTAACTGCGAGCGGCTCTTACATACTTATTCCTTATTGTCTTGTCCACTTTTAACTTCTCACTCTTCAATTATTCTACTTCCTTTTCGTATCACCTTCCTCTCCATCCAAGCCCCCACTAAACTTAATTTTATTACATAGAACAACAATAATGATCGAATAATCCCATTCCTAAACCACACTTCACTGATTAACATCCAACACATGCTTCAACATCTCCTTCTTCACCAAACAAAATCAATCATACTTTTTCACTTCGATACCAATCTCTACCTACACCAACTCCTAGTATAATTATGGATACTCTTGTGTTTAAAGAAAGTAATTACTTACACACATACCTTCTCTCTTCACAGAATCAATCACCTTACTGCCATTCTCATTTTCTCCCCGCACCCCAAAACCACCTGTTATGCCAATCCCTTTTTTTTGAATCACCTATCCAACCATTCTAGTCTCCCAACACTATCTATCTGAAGCTCCTACTTACCCATCCAGAGCATCAT